>BJCM01087457.1:0-19244 GCA_018326385.1 Flaveria bidentis
CTAGAATATATCAGTATATCATCGATAAACACAATGACGAACTGATCGAGATAGGGTTTGCACACACGGTTCATGAGGTCCATGAACACAGCAGGTGCATTAGTCAACCCAAAAGACATGACCAAGAACTCATAATGACCATAACGAGTACGAAACGTGGTCTTGGGAATGTCTTCTTCTCGGACTCTAAGTTGATGATAACTAGATCTTAGGTCAATCTTCGTATAATAGCTTGATCCCTGAAGCTGATCAAACAAGTCGTCGATATAATTATTATTAGGTCACCAACGTTAAACGACAACTAGTGTGTGTTTACGACACGTGTATGCAAGACTTAACGGAACTAACGGAGTTTGGTAACGGAAATTTACTGGATGTCACATATAGATTACAGATTACAGATCACAGATCACAGATCACAGATCACAAGTCACAGACAGATCACAGGTCACAGATCACAGGTCACAGATCACAGGTCACAGATCACAGGTCACAGATCACAGGTCACAGATCACAAGTCACATATCACAGGTCACAGATCACAGGTCACAGATCACAGGTCACAGATCACAGGTCATAGATCACAGGTCATAGATCACAGATCATAGATTATAGATTATCCTCCGAAGCAAAACCATATATTTACCCTTAAAATAAATAAGATAAAAATTTAAAAGACGAAGACTCTTAAGTCTTAACAAGACAAAAACAACTCATGGGTCGGATTTGTTGTTTAGACTATAGATGCACATTTCGGGTTTTGGGCCGGACCTGAAACCGGGTTCAAACTGGGTTGGGCTCAATCGAGTTTTTTTGTACCCGGGTATTGGTGAATCCGGATACGAACCCGGTTCAGGTTCACTTGCGGGAAAACCCTACCCCCCATACCCGGGTAGGGTCAGGTCCGGAACCGGGTTTAGTTTATTTTTTCTAATTTTCTTTTCTTTTTTTCATGTTCAATATCGAGTCCAATACCGGGTTCAATTCGGGTTTAGACCGGGTCGGGTTTGGGTCGGGTTCGCTAAAAGACTCAAAAACTAAACCCGGTTCCAACCCTACGGGTTTAAACGGGTTCGAACAGGGTATGCCTCCCATCTGGTTGTACCCGAACCCGGGTCCGGGTCGGGTCCGTACCCGGTTATTTTGTGCATCTCTAGTTTAGACTACCAACGGCAACAAATATGTTGCGGTTATATCTGTTGGGCCACCGAAATGGATTGCTGGACTAGCCCAAACAAAGCTGGGCTTGGACTGTGAACAAGGGAGTTTTTGACTTCGTGCCTGGCCTATTATCAGTTTCTATACTGCTTCATCAGGTGCTAGTTTCTAGTCTGGGCTTTCAGAATGTTGAGATTAGGCTCAGTTATATTTGGGCTGATCGGCCCATTACATTTTGAAGTTCGTTGGGCCTGATTACTGGATTTCATAAGCATGTTTCCATATTCCAACGTCTATACTAGACTTGTGATTAGTTTGTGAAAATTTCTTTGGAATGACATGAGGTTTAGTTTTATACAACCTGCATATATGTGGTGATGCATACAGCATACCGTTATAGGTGTTGAGGCTGCGGAAATCATTTTTATTCTACCTCAAAAACGCTTAAGCGTGACAATTATGTGCAACCCTAGCGCGTTCTTGTACAAGTCTCTTGCTAATGCATGCCTTTTATAAATAAGATTTATGGTTTTTTAGAAAAAAGTAAGCATAATCCAAAAGAGAACTATTTTCATGGTTGCATTTAGTAAACTATGTTGGTAGAAAAACAAATTGCTTACTACTTACAAAAGTCAAACACAATACCCTTTATTTTCTATTATATTTGAGAAAACAAACCACAATGCTATACAAGTACAAACCTTTTACCAATACTTGAAAGCACCTATCTACATCTAGAGAACCCTAATTCTCATTAGTGTTTTCTTTCTGACTAGCTTAGGTTTTTTTAAGTACAAACGCATGCTTAAAAAACTAAAACATGTTATAAAACGTATATAAATATTATTGCCTAACTTCTTCCTCTAAAGAGCTTAGGACACCCATAGAACTCACAAAACAAATATAATACCAACAACATCAGCAACAAAACAGTTAACATATGAGTAATCACCTTCCATAAAGAAAACCACCATTTTTTCATGAACATAAACATCCTGACCATCAGCCTCTTCTTATAATAGCTATTAATCTTCACAACAGTCACATTACCCGAACTCCTCGTTATTTTGTTTATTCCATTAAATAGTTCAGCGATCTCATCGTTACTTAGTTCGCCTCTAATGATTCCTTTTTCCTTCAAAAGTCTTGCATCCTCAGCGCAATCTATAATACCACTTAATAGATCGATGAACTGTGAAAGTGAGGGACTAGAAGAACTTGAATAGTTCATAGCGATTTCATAAGCAACCAAGTTTCTTAATATTACTTCTGAATTAACATCTATGGTTATTATGGGTAGATATAAAGCAGCTTCTTGTTCTATGAACTTGATGCCTGTTATACCGTCGCTTGTTGGCTTAAATTTTATCCTTGCATAGTAGTGAAGGGAGCATACACTTGGTATCTTAATCTCATTTACTAAAGGAACTTCATTTTTGTCATGATTCTTCACAGTTTTTCCAGTATTGCTAAACAAATGAGTATCACTGACAGTTGAGTCCCAGATTTTCAGTATTTTATCCCATGTGATGTTTTGTATAACTTGAACCGGCTTCAAGAGTTTTCTACCAATCGCGAACTCCATAGCTAGTTTCGTTAGTTCACCAATATTATCGCATGCTGAATTCATATCCCCTTCAATGTCTTCGGAACTAATTGGGCTTTCTGAATGTTCTTCACCTTGAGAAGATCTATCGGTTTCACAAAAATCATTGTTGACAATTAAATGGTACATGAGATCCAATAGGTGCAAGTGGCTTGTTTCAATGTAAGAGCATGATGAACTTGAGGACAATTCGAGTGGAGAGTTCGCTCGACAAAAGCGCTCCATCATGATAAACAGCTCATGATCAGATTCATTATCATCGATTTCAGATGAATTGATCATCAATGTTCTATATATTTCTCTCAACACAACAAAATGGATTTGGTTTTCTAACAACATTAGGTCCCTAGAAAGAATTATGTCACACGACAAACTTTTACCTTCTAGCTTATTAAAACAATCTTGCAAAAGATTAACCAAAAACAAACCATCTATCGCGAAAATCCACGACAACGTATTGTCATCTAAGTCCAAATAGCTATGGTAGCAACCACGGATAAGGGGGTCTAGTTCCACAAGTTTATCGATTAATATTTCACGAAACTTGTTGTTCCCTTGATCGCGGTAGCTTTGGTTAAAGAAAGACTTAGCACAAGAAATCTTGTAACGTTCCATGTGGTATAAATGTGGAACCATGTGATGATATGGACCTAAAGCAACAATCTGAGGGACATAAGCCTCAGGTTTGAAGATGGTGATCGATTTTGGGATATTGAAAACACAAATAGGGTGTTCACTCGAGATGTCGATGGCTACTTCGCGTATGAATTTCACGCGAATTTGATCGACCCATTGTTTTTCTTTGGAACCCGAAGAGAAAAATGCGGTTATGATCATGTTGTTAGATTGATTAATGTATTATTGCAAGAGTATGCTTTGTTATTAATAGTTTTTTGTTTAATTAAGATGTGATAATTCTTAATACGTCTTTGACATGTGTATTCATACGTACCTTGCCTAATTTGTAAGTGCATGCATGTATAAAGTTAACGTATGCTTTTGGTGCATAAAATATGTTGGTTACATTACATGCATGTAATGATACCAAAGAAAAGTATTTATGGTGAACCCTATAAAGACACGTGTTCTTTTGCAGAAAATGTAATCTTGCGTAATTCAATCGACGTTGAATTATTACATGTAATTTACAGTTATCTAACATAAATACAGATAATATATTATAAAAACAATCGCCTAATATTTTAATGTACTTTTTTAAATATTTTAATGTACTTTCTTGCAAGCATATAACACCACAACAAAATTTAAAAAACATCAAATCATGATAACATATTATTATAACAAACCCTAACTAATAGATTATATCTTGCACCATGAGAAAAGATAATTTTTTTGGTTCGGTGTTGTTTTGAAAAACAGATGTTTTTCTGTATGTTTTCATGTTTTTTGGGTGTTCCGTTAGGTAGATTAACGGAACTTACATACGCGACATCTGAGTTCAGTGGATGATAGGGGAGGTGTGTGACATGTCACTTGTTCTAGCTGCCATGTATGCAAGTTCCGTTAGTCAAACTAACTAAACACCTAGAAACCATAATACTTTTAAAAATACACAAAAAAAATATTTTTTTCAAAAACAACACTGAATAAAAAAATTCTGAGAAAAGATACATAACAAACTTAATTGATACACAATATGCACATGATGGAATTATGGCATGTAGTTTTGACCCCTAATTACTTCCTGTATGGACCCTTTGAACAATCATAAACTTCGCAGAACGAGTATACAATCATGAGCAAGCTTACGAGAATCGTCAATACAACAGTTGCAACTTTCTTCGAACAAACAAGATCTTTCTTAACAAAGTTCCATGCCTTGATCATTGGTCTATTGTTGTAATACTCATTAATGTGCTCAGCTATGTTGTTACCACTTAGGTAATAACCACTACTCTTATTTATCCCATTAAATAGATCAGTAATGTCTTTATCCTTCATATTTCCTTTGATTATCCCCTTATCTCTTAGTAACTTGACATCTGCCTCAGTGTCAACAATGCCACTCATCAAGTCGACGTATTGGGCTAGTTCTCGTGTTGAGCTAGAGGTAGCTACTTCATAAGCCATCAAGTTTCTCAACATGACTTCAGAGTAATCGTCAAGAGTGATTGTTGGAAGATATAGAGTCGCTTTGTTGTCTTCGAACTTAATGTCCCTTATCCCTCCGTTCGTGTGGCAAAAATCAATTTGGGCGTGTTTGCTAAGAGATGTTACCGAGGGGATGTCAATTTCTGTGACAATGGGTAGATCATCCTCTTCTTTGTCTTGTTTCCTTATGTTTAGACCTAGCAAATTCGATATTTTCTCCCACGGAATGCTCTTTATGACCTTAATCGGACGATCGGCTTTTGTTCTCAATCCTAGGAGTAATCCCATTTCTATGATCTCTCCTAAGTTTTCTGTGATTTTAATATCATTTTCATTGGGTACGTTTTTGTTTATTTATATTATTATCATTGTCATTCACCAGCATTGCGAGCTGAGGAGGTTGTGAGGGGTTTTTATTGTTGACAATCGAATGGTACATAAGATCTAGCAAGTGCAAATAGCGTGTTTCAACACCATAATCATAATCTTCTATTAATTTGAGAGGAGAGTGCACCTCACAAAACTTTCTCATCATGATGATCAACTCGCGATCACCATTTTGATCGAGATAACTTGATGATAGACGAAGCGCCTTCCATATTTCATCAAGTAAGCATAATGGAAGTTGGTTCTCAAGCACCATTATGTCTCTATAAAGCACACCATTGTTTATCAACTTTTTAGGCATAAATGTTGAAATGTCAACATAATGTGTCAAAAGCCCAATCAAGAACAAGCCATCAATAGCGAAAATCCACGCCAATGTGTCGCCGTGAAGGCTTATATACTTATGGTAGCAAGCACGAATCATGGGCTCCTTCTCTACAATCCAGTTGATCACCAACGACTCGAAGGATAACACTTGATCAAGGCTCAAGATTGCTTTAACAGCGGCAACTTTGAACCTCTCCATTTGGTAGAGATGAGTCTCAAAGTGGTGGTAAGGTCCCAATGCTATATCGAGAGGTGCATAAGCCTCGGGCTTGAATCGGCTCATTCCTTTCGGGACGCTAAACACACAAACAGGAACGTCAGTGACATCGTCGCCACCCTCGTCATCAAAGTTCTTGCTGATTTGATCCACCCATTGTTGTTCGCTAAAATCGCCACTTAAAATGGTATTAGGATTCATCTTTCGTTTTGCTTAATCAAATTAACCTAACATAACTATAAACTATATATTTATAATGTTAATGACGTATGGTAGGCCGTTGGCTATAATCGACTATACAAGAGTACAGGAAAATTCGTTAATTAGGTATTGAACTTTATAAAAATATTGTTTGCATAACGTACAAGACAAACTTTACAAATTCTCCTTGTTTCATAACACAATGCTATTAAAAACGTGCATCTTTAAAGGAAACGTGTGTTCCAAGTCTTGATGCTATTATAATATTAATAAATATTGTACGTTTATGTTAGGAAACATCGGTTATTTTTTAAAGGCCAAAGTTTAAACTTCAAAAAAATAAATATAAAGAACTCCTCTCTAAACGTAATCGTAGACAAATACTTAAAATACACATGCAAAGTGATGCACGTATTTAAATTGCATATTAAGTAATAGCAATTGTATCACATGCATGTTCTAAAAGTTATTTAATAACAACATATAACAGGAGTCCGTGATTCGATCTCTTCTTCACCTTTCCTTTGTGAACTTTTATTATCTAGTTAAAACTTAATAATTAACCTATGTGTAGTAATATCTTATATATATTTTTTAAAAAATTAACCTATTCACGGGGCTAGATGTAACACCCGGCCCCTCATACCAACAATATTGTCCGCTTTGCTCACGAGGAGCTCACGGATTTGCTTTTGGTTGTCCGGGTGAAAACTTCCTGGGGAGGTCACCCATCCCTAGATTGCTCCCATCTGAGCACGCTTAACTGTAGAGTTCTCCTCTCATTCACTGTCAATACGCCCAAAACGCGTTATTGATATTAGAGGTCAGACATTTCTAATGAACCAGGAATCTCTCTTGTCCACGACCAATGTGGGATTCGCCTAGGATGTTACAAACCCCCCCCCCCCCTTTGGACTCATCGTCCTCAATGAGGTTTGCCCCACCATCCCATCTATGGATGTGGGATTGGCCTAAGGTGTCACTCTGAACACCCCTGGGGACTCACCATTCTGATAAGGTTTGCCCCACCATCCCGAACGACACAAAAGTGGCTCTGATACCATTATGTAACACCCAGCCCCTCATACCAACAATATTGTCCGCTTTGCCCACGAGGAGCTCACGGATTTGCTTTTGGTTGCCCGGGTGAAAACTTCCCAGGGAGGTCACCCATCCCTAGATTGCTTCCACCTGAGCACGTTTAACTGTGGATTTCAGGCATTCCTTATGAACTAGGAATCTCTCTTGTCCACGGCCGATGTGGGATTCGCCTAGGATGTTACACTAGACGCAGATAAATTACGGTATGCATGAAGATCGAAGGCATGACGAGCACGTCGTAGGTTTAGCTAACGTGATGAGCACCTAGATTGTAACCGGTGAAGTTTTTTTGTACTCTATATATATAATGTAACTTTCTAAAGTTTAATAGATTAATGCATTAGCATTTTATCCTTTTATGTACCTTTATATATTAATATGGTGATACAAGGTTAATGTTACGAGTCTGACTTATTTTATTTCATTATTTATATTTCAAAACTTATGAATTTTAATTGTATACTTTCATCTTTGAAAGAATATATGATGGTGCATAGATAACTTCATGGAAAATAGTTTCACTATTTTTGTTGTAACAAATGAAGTTGTTAGTTTATTTTAATTTAATATGTCTAAGAAGAATATTCTAGAAAAGAAATTATAATGTTAAATATCTCTAATGCCATTCAAAACTCCAATAATAATATCCTTAATGTTTAGATAACTTGTAAATTAAATCACAATCAAAGTTTAGTTTTACAAATAAAACAATATTAATTAAATTTTGGATAATCATAATTAGTAATCTAAAATCGTTTGACATGATACAAACTTTATAAATTTAGACAAAACTCAGATGAATAGTTTTTGTGGCATATGCCAATTTTATGTTTCGTTCTTTAAGTATCAAAATTGCTATCTTCCACATGAATTACTTAAGATATGGTTTCTGTTTTGACTTAAAACGGATAATCCCTTGTCTTGAATGTTAAATTTTTTTGTGTCTTGCACATAAGGGTATTGTCATCTTCTAAATCTTTAAAAATGATAGTTTCATTCACTCTATTTGAAGATTTTGCTAATTTAAGGACGTTCATAAACACCCTTAGAGTCCAAGGTTACGGACATTATAATTGGTTTTATTCTCGCTTTTAGTTATGTTTCTTAGTATTGTTCCATTATTATATATTATATAGATATAATAATTACACTAATATATTTAAAATATATATTAAAAATGACCACATAAAGTCTAAATATATTATATTTTATATACTATGCTTATAAATGAACTACCACGTTGTTCTCGTAGCCTGAAAAATCAATTCAACAAACCGGAAAGTTACTTTTATAAGTTTATTTTATACAAATAAGTTATTACAAATGTCAACACAACATACCATAAAATACATGCAGCGTAACCATAACCACGTATAATAATCGTCAAACAAGTGTAACTTACAAAAATCAATTATGAAATGATGTAATTGTTATGTTTTGTGTGTGAAAAGTACAGAATAGTTTTCTTGAAGTGGTATCTTCAAAGTTTGACCAGGCACATATCAATTATTGTTATTCATTAGTCAAGTCTACAATATAACAACTATAAATAAGTAATAAGACTAATTATAACGAACTATATTTGATATTTTGTCACTGGTTTGACCAAATCAAAGGGCATTTACGTAATTTCAGAACCCAAGAAGTCTTATATATACACCAAAAGCACAGCTTCTCCTTGGTTTGCTTAACAAATAAAACTTTTATTACTTTCCAAATGACCACAAAAACTTGCACTTTATACTCAAACAATAAGCCTCAGCCACCACCAAGGACTTGTTTATGTTCTCCAACCAACCATCCCGGCTCATTCCGGTGCAGCCGCCACCGGAGCCTCAACAAGGCTCCGAGCAGACGCGCGGCTAGCCGTGGTTCATGGGAGTTAGCCGTGGTTGCAACATCCAACTCGGCTAAGGCGTTTCTCATGATCCGACTGATGATAAGGCCTTCGAACCGCGATCTTCAAAGGCGGAGGAACTTTCAGCAGAAGCCTAGTAGGTTTTGCTTGTTGAATGGCAATGGAAACCGACTCGAAGTTGTTTCTTGATCGTATGTAGTTGTAGATTCATTGGTTGTGAAGTTGTTTATTCACATGTGAACGAAGGAGCTTTAATTCTTTTTATCTGGTTTTTTAGTGATTACAAGGGTGTATAGAGTTGTAAAAAATTTGTAATGTGTTATATATGATGAAATTATTAAAACACTTGAAACAAAAGATCATATATGTGTGTTTTCATGAAATTTGTTTTGTTCTAGGCAATTTTGCCCTACACGTATGGTTTCAAGGCAAATTTTGAGTTTGTTTTGTTTTCAGGTGTTTCGTAAACATCATTTACAGTTTACATTTATGGATGTTTTGAGAGAGAGAGTAAAATATTTCACCTTTTATGACTATGAGCGTATATAATACGTTAAGAACTAAAGGTCATCCACACCTAAGTGTCATCTGGATTGGTTGAGGTATCACACTAATATCAAGACATTAACAATTTATGTCATGTCATCGATTGATGATAAATAAAGAAAGACATAACTAAGACGTGCCCAAAGATAGTAAATAGTATGAGCCGTAGAATCACATAGTCAGAACTATATCGAATATCGTCTTAGTATGAGAGTAGGTTTTCTTTAGTTTTTGACGCACTTGATGCGTACAATCTCAATATAAAACAAAACAAAAGCTAGATTTAAGTTCTCTTTTCTTTCATGTCACAAACCAATCAGATCCCATTTTTTTCTCCTCTCTTGCTCCCCTATATTGCATGTCTAGAATTTACTCATCATTGTTATTGTTGTTGTTTTGTTGTATATTCTAACACCATTAATATTGTTTCTAGTGTTTTCTAATTGAAAAGTTCATTTTATTTTATTTAAAGAAAAAGAATGTTATTCCCTTTAAGTGGGAAGCCAGATGCTTGTGCTCAACGCATAAGAGTCAACTAAAATCAACTAATAAGCCTTTGAAATACTATTTTTGGTTGACCTTTTCAATTCTCATTCCACTTTCTCTATTGGCGGTCCTTTTAAGCTCCTTCCACACCTCTTTGTGAACCGTTCTTTTAAAGCCAACAAATAAAAATGTTTTTAATATTTATATTATTATTAGTATTTTTAACAATGAATTTAAAGATCCAATAAACTTACTTCTAAATCGGTATCGTTTGTTTGCGACGAAACTTGAACCCTAAGCACTTACTAACAACGCGATTTTAACCTCTTGGTATCTTTTGATTACATGTACTTTGACAAATATTTGAATTATTTAGTAATGTTCATATCCTATAATATGTAACATGTGAGTTAACAAAATTATCACATCTATTAACACACACTTATTTTATATAACTATTGATCAAATTTATATTTCTGATTGTATAGAAACTTGTTTTTTATATTTAAATAATAGAATAATAAATAAAAAAGTTGATTATGAATCAATAAATTAAGTAACGTGATATTCCCACAGAATCCGAAGAAATATTCAATTTTGTTTCTCATATAATATTTTAGACTATGTGCCTGCTTATTGAGGTGCATTATTACTTATGCAATAATTATTCATCAATAGTTTTTCCTATATTTATGGGTGATTCCATTGCAAAAATTAGGGAGCATGGTCCCAACTAGAAGGAAACATGTAAATAAGAAATTATTGGAATAATAGTTTATGAAAAGGAATCATGAATCGTGTCACTTGAACAAGGTAACAAAAAGTTGTTAAACAATACATAATTGCATGTATGTTTATAATCTTTCTAAACTACAAACTTACACACACTAAGTTTATATTAAAAGCATTTTCAACTCACCTCTTATCCCCCATCCTCCTCATATTTTAACAAAATCATCAAACACAAACACTACATTTCACTTTTCATCTTTAGATTACATTCTTATTTATCATAAAACAACAAATAACTTTTAAGGTAATACGTTATAACTATATAATAATGTATGATATCTTATAATACAATAATATTTTTATCAGAATCATAAAAATTACGATAAACATATTATCTGCTCGTATTTAATGTGTCAAATTTAATTCATAATACATTGACTATCTCACTGTCTATCTCACACTACTTTAGATATATTTATAGTGTATACAAGTAGATGATGATCAAGAGGGCAAGTGGCAAATTTTACTCCCTCTTTGTATAATTTTTGCATCCTTTAAAAAATTAAGAATTGAACGTGCCCCTTTATAATATGGTTGTAGGTTGTTTTCTCTACACAAAGTGTAGATGATCAAGAGGGCAAGTGGCAATGTAATTCGGATAAGATTTAATTTGATATGTCGTTATCATTTGTCAAAGCACTTAGATTAGGTATCGATAATGATGAAATTAACGTTGCTTAAAGCTAAACAATGATGATATATACAACCAAAGAGACTTTTATATTATTGTCTTAACTTTAGCTCAACTCCCAAAAATATCTAATCTCAATTTGAGACTAAAGAATCGTAATATTTGTTTATTCTCATATAGAAAATACCACTTTAATTTATTATTATTTTTTATTCCAAAAATAAAAGTTATTTGACGCTTAATTTTTTCACCAGTAGGGTAAAGTTTAAAAATATATACTTTCTATTCTTCACAAATTTTGATAGAAAACACACAAACAAGTCTATAAACATTTATGTTATTTTGAAGTCTATAAACATGTATAAAATATATGTATTGTTAAAGAAAAAAAACTATTTCTTATAAGGGGTAAACGAGTCCAGCTTGACACCTTCTCGTGAACGTGATCATTAATAAATAAGCCTGAGTTCGAGCCAAAGTCTCACATATTGAACTTTAACCGACTCGTAAGCCAAAATGAGCATTTTATTTATATACTTTTTTATTTAACCTACTAAATTATATAAGTATTTATATATTGCTAATTACCAACACGTTTATGCATAAATGTATTGTACATATACATAAATGTGTTGGACATATGCATTTTATCTTTTTTCTCTACCACGAATGTCTTCCGGTATTTGTGACTCTTCTCGATGATTCAACCAACCCCGACCAATTCAACCTGCCATTTACACTGGTGGTTGCTAAAGTATATATTAGTTACAAACATTTATTATTTGAGTACTTTAGGGGTTTATAAATTTGACACTTATAATTATCATCTTTCAAAATGAGTAAATAATTCTACTTAACGTTAATCGTTAACATACCCTTGCAGCTTGGTGGCGTTAAAGGGATCACCGTCGTCTCCGTTATGTACCACTTCCACCGCCGCTGTCTCATTTATAATTTTCCTTTTTTTCCTGCCGCTACAGACGACGGTGTGAGATTTAGTTTTGACTGCAACGTTTTATTCTGAACACCGATCTTTGCAGCCAATTTTTATTTTTTATGCTAATCTTTTCACGGTTTTAAACAGCGCAACGTACGGGTTCGTAATTCTAGTTATTATATAAAAGTTATAATAAAATAATATTAGTCCTATAAGTCATGATACTACAGTAAACAATATTTTCTGTATTGTTCGTATACACACCGCGTGATGAAAGTCCTTAGTTTAATTAAAAGTTAAGTGTGTTAATTCAGAATTATTAAACTTAATTAAAACTCAACCATATAGCAGTTTCTAAACGACTTTCATTCTTGTCGTTTCCCGCCCACCGAAAATTAATTTCCAATTTTCCATCACAAAAAAATGAAATATAAACCCACTGTAAACAAACAAAACAACCCAAACGGCAAATCGTTTCTATTTCTTTATTATTATTATTATTATTATTTTAAATCACTTTTCCAGTCCTATAAATACGATACATGAAGAAAGCAATGTTTGCCAATTTACACACCCAAATACAACTTCTTCTATTCTCCACCAACAATGGCGGTTTCAACACGAAGAACAACCACAACCACCGCACCGATGCTCCGATCACACTCTCCGGCCGGCAGATGCCACCACTCTCCGGCGACCACCGCCTTCGCCGCCACCACCTCCGCCTTCTCCACCAGATCTACTTCCTTCTTCCACAACAGACCGTCTATTTCACCAACTCCGGCGAACCTGTACGGATCACCGTCGGCATCGTCGTCTGTACGATTCTCCATCGACAACCGTCCGATCTCTCCGAGCAGATCGATATCTTCACTTCCGACGAATCGTAATCAGGCCGTGACGACTCCGAAGAGGACGTGTATGTGCTCACCGACGTCGCATCCAGGTTCCTTCAGGTGCAGTTTGCATAAAAACTCTAACAACAACAACAAAAACAATCGTCATAATGCGGTGATGTATCCGTCGAATCGACTCAACGCGAGGCGATCGGCGATGACGAACTCGCTCGTGCGAATCGGAACCGTTGAAGGTGGAGATCTGGTGAAACGAGCTCTCGCAGCGTTGATCCGGCCGTCTTCTCATCAACAACGACGGAGAACGTCGTTTCAGCGTAAACCTAGCCGGTTATCCGTCATGTCAACGGCGGAGGATGCTTAGGTTAGCAATTTTTTGGTATGTTCGTTAATCTCCTTCAAATTTCACCGGTGGAGCAACTGTTGACAGCATGATCGAAGAGATATGGATCAGATGAGCTCTAACAGGATCGAACATCAGTTTTCTATGTGTATATACAAGTAGATGATATTAATGGCTAATCAACAGCTTCAATTCGTAATTCTAATCAAATCACTCTGAAATTTGGACATTGAAATTGAATTCAATTCGACCTAAGCTAACTTAACAATCTGTGGACAATGAGCTTTCCGTATGTATTGATGATCTTCATCTCCCTTCATCTATTAACATCCCTTCAATTTGTTCTGTTAAGCTCGATTCTATTCGTTTATGTTACTCGCGCGATTCAGTTCCATCCGTCTGTCGTATTCTACATCATATTTCCGTCGACTACGGTGAGCTTTCCGTATGCGTTGATGATCTCCATCTACGTCTCTATCGTTTTATTTACTATTAGGATTCTATACGTGTTTTTCTTATTATTGGACACGACAAATCACTTTTAGTTATTACATCTACACTCCGTAGACTTTAAAGTTATAATCTGTTATTGGTGTACGCATCACTTACAATTTGTCCACTTGAACGTTACTTGTGGACTATTATTATTGTTGTTATGTGCTTTAAATCTTTTATTTAATTTGCAGGTAGAAGCGTTATTGTGGACAGGCTGGATTTTTAATAGAGAAATATTATTGATGGGCGTGCCATTTGTGACTTTGATTTTGGGGACTATATGGACCACCTTTGACGTAACTAACCTGTGCAGTGGATGACTCATGAACAACGAACTAACAGTTATTAATTATCTTTAACCATAAAAAAAAACGAACCGTAACATAAATAATAAGGAGCTGGTGGTGCAACCGAGTTTGGTGTGTGGTAGCTAGATGTTCAAAGAGAAAAATAAAGAAATGCGATAGCTTTTTAACGGTTAGATGCAACCCTACCTATCTCTGAATCTATATCAAAACTAATTAGATCAACTCGATGATGGGACTTGAACCCTTTAGCAACCCTAACCAAGCTCTAAGCAAATGATTTCTACAGTTCTGCCCAGATCGCTGTCGAAAATCTGAAGTGGTGCAAACATGTTCCACCAATTCCAGCTCTGTAAGACAAAGAAGGCACTTGTTTGAATATGTCTTGACCCTCTCAACCTCAAATGATAAAACCGGTATCCTATTTTCGATGAATCTCCACGAAAACAACCAACCTTGATGGGAATCCATGTGAACCAACCAAACTTCAACCAAAATTTTAAACGTACCGACCCCGGGAGGCGCTTCCCATGATAGCGAAGGTTAGAGTTATAAATTGCTACAATGCTTACGAACCATAATGATTTTTCTTTTATTGTCATCCTCCATCGCCATTTTACGAGCAATGTCAAGTTTATATATGGACTTTAAGCAACCGGTGATGACATATTTCCATGGCGTCTAATGAATTTTCTTTTAGTTGTCGATCCCTCAACACAAAAAGTTTTTCACACGACTCTCCAATGTATCAGTAACTTTTTAGGAGCATGAAACATATTTATAAAGTAAATGGGAAAAATAATTCTATTAGTTATCAGCTGTTGATAAGATGTTCCCATTTATAAAAAAGCTAAGAGTTTAAAATCCTATTGTGCTTAAAACAAAAGGTTGTTCTGGAAAAAAGTTAGCAAATGGTGTGGTCTCGTGGGATTTAAATAATTAATAATGTTAATGGTGTCTGAGATCTCGTAGACAGCCTGAAAACAATTTAGTGACTTCCATATGAACACAAAAAATTCTCTACTTTTTACAAAGGAATCTCACCTATACTGAACATGGTAAGCACTTTTCTATAAATAAATATACCTGAAAATATTTTTTTAATTTCTACTTATCTTGTATTGGCATAAGGTTTATTCAAAGTATGGATTCATCGTAGTCACTAAAACACTACAAGGTACTTCAAATAAATCCGAATGATCAAAGATGAATCCACAGATTATACAAAATCGTATCAGAGACATCTTCTTGAAGGCTAGACATACTATGTATACAAATGGTATGGTTGTTTCATATGTATAATCTAGAACCCTAAAACCTTCAACCTCATTTTCTGATTTGAGATTAAAAATCTTAACCCCTCGACGAAACACAAAGTATAGTTGGATCGAATATGGTATAAAAGCCGACAAATAAAAACGGCAAAATCCATAAGAAAATAAGCTGCCAGAATAATATCCTACAAATTAATCAAGTAATCCAACACCTGTTTGATTAGTAAGTTGAACTGCCCATTCTGACAAAAGCCTAGCACATGTCCCCAATTCAAGCCCAGGTCCAATATGTCCCCAATAAGCCCAGCCTAGAGCCCAGGTCCAACATGTCCCACATAGGCCCAGCCAAACCCAGGCCCAAAACATCACCAGTATACCCAGCCAAGCCCAGGTCCAACTTGTCCCCCTGGGCCCTGGCCCTAAACTAGATTATATGTTATTGCACATATCTAAACTTACCTTCTTATGCAGCAGACACTTCAGTTCTTTCTATTGTATGTATCAAGTGTTAATTTTTTCCGATATGGCAACCATATAAGTCTACATGTCAGTTGCCAAATCACCAGAAATCAGAGCCACATTGACACTTACGTTATAAAAGGTTAGATACATACAATAGCATGAATTGATAAGTTTGGACAATAGCATGAATTGAAAGTTTGGATGCGATAAAAAAATGTGTTAAGGGTCCAATACACAAAATAGCAATTGGTTGTTGGATAGTCATGATAGGTGCATAACCCTTATCATAACAAGGCATATAGAAATATAGCTCTCAAAGCTATGATGAAATAACGATGCATAAACCATATGAACTCCTAAAAGACGATACTTTCCATTTCAATTAAAGATTTAACATCTAGCAAAGCATCTGTTTCTATACCAACAAACCCAACTAGCATTTCTTACCAAATTTGAAAACCCTTAAAAGGTATCTACAAAATTTGAGGCCCTCCACTACGGTTCAACGATCAAGTTTCATCTGCAATTGTTCCAAGTGGCTGCAACACAGTTTCTGAGTTTCTGGAACCGAAACACTTTATCAGGTTAACTAGTACATATAAAAGAGAAAATTAACTAGAAACACAGCAATTTCTAAAATCATACCTTACTGTTTTCTTCTGATATCAGTCAGCAATCTTCCCACTGAAATAATCAAATGAAGCATAAATTTATATATTAATCAGCAAATCTTGAAATGATTCATACCAAAGTTTAAAAGGTATATCCAGATGCAGAATGTTGTACAAGATTCTCTAACCAAATACCAATGTATTGTTCATTCCTTGATGCATATTAGGAAAAAACAAAGTAGAAAGGCCGTGTATTTATCATCATTTTGTAACAAAGAACATAATGCATTATGCATAGCACACAACATATATACATATAAACTATCAAGAATCGCATGGACCTTAATGGACAAAGTTGAGCGTGTTTGGCTTACCCGACTTAAGTCTGAAGCAATTGCACTTCTAATCCTCTCTCCTGTTTCATCCCCTTCTCCTTCATAATCCGAAAGATCATGATTCCTAATATAATCCGAATCTTCATCAGGGAACTCTTCACCGGACTTAATAAGAAAATTATGAAGCAAACAACACGCGACAACAACATAAGGAAAAGACTCAATCGACTCCTCCTTCCACTCTTTAGACAAAATCCTCCACCTCGCTCGAAGCCTCCCAAACGCAGTATCAAGCAGCTCCATCCCTCGACTATGCACAGAATTAAAAGCTTGTTTCGAAGAACACAAATTCAAACAACCACCATCAACACCATCATCATCATCATCATCAACATCATCATCCTCATCACTATCACTTCTCCTATAAGGCGTAATCAACCACGACAAAAGAGGGAAACAAGACTCACCCAAAATGTACTGAGGGATTGAACTACCATCACTAAGCTCATACGAAGGACCATTCAACAACTCCCTCGATTCCTCAACAGCCGAAAACAGCTCCGACTGTCGTAAAACCAGCTCCGGCTTCATCGTACTAGGCCACCCAGCCGAAACATCAAGAAACCTACCCTCGGAATCCACCAAAGCTTGAACCATCACATACCCATTTTCCCCAAACAAATTCCCCTTAACAGGAAAACAATCAATCCCCAAAACACCACAACAATTCGGCAGCGAAATCCACCCAAACCCCAACACAATTCGATTCAAATCAGACCTTAATTCAAACAAATGCCCTAAATTATCAATAATCGCTTTGCATACAACATAAAACACCCGACAAGCGGTTGGAGAATCGACATCGAAGCGTCTACCAACGGCGTTAAAAGACGCCCCATACGCAAGACGAAAGAGGGTAGCAGCAACTGCGTAATCAGGTTCAATTGGGAGAGATGATAAAGAAGGGGCTAATAAAGGGATAATGTAGGAAAAAGATTGTTTTGACATTCTGAAGGATTCGATGAACAGGTGGTCGTTGTCGGAATAGGTGGAGAGGAGGCGGTGGAACCACGACGGCGGAGGCGGAGGGGGGCGGGGGACGGCGAAGGCGATGGGGTGGTGGAGGAGGGAGAGGAGGTGGGAGATGGAGAGGGAGACGGCGGAGATGTTGGATTCTAGGGTTAGGGTTTGGGAAGGGTGGAGGGAAAGGTCGTTGGTGGTGAGGAAGGAGTGGGCGGCGGCGGTGGCGGAGGCGGCGGTGGCGATGAGGTGGAGGAGGGTTTGCCGGCGGGTGGAGGGGGTTTGGGGCGGTGGTTGGTGGTGGTGGTTGTGGTGGTTGTGGTGGTTGTGGTGGTTGTGGCGTTTGGTAGCGGCGGAGGAGGAGGATTTCGCCGCCGTGGAGTTTTTGGTTCCACCGGCTCCGGCCATGGTAATCCCGAGGAGATGAAGCAAGGGGAAAATGGTTATTTCTATTGATAATTTTTATTATTTTTATTTTTATTTTATTAAGTGATTAAGAATTAAGACTGAGATTAAACTAGCGTTAACTCGAGTTATCTGTGATGGGAGTTGATCAGCATGAGGTGGATCATATCCGTTTGCGGACAAGATTCCATTTATTTGCTTGAAAATTATGGTCATGCCAAACATAATAAGAGTTTAAGGATGATAACTGATTATTAATATATCTATAGATACTAATAAAATAAAATAAAAATCACTTCTTATGTTTTTAAATCATATTTTTTGACATTTGTTATTTTTTTAAATATTTTTATTTTTTTTCTTCAAAAGAGTATTAAAATAATTTAAACACTCAAACAGTTTTCTCTCTCTTAATAAAAGTTAATTTGATAAATTGATACATTTTTTTCTCTCATCTACATTTTTTAAAATCAAACTTTGTTTTTAAAAATAAATTTTATTAAAAAAATTAAAATTCATATCTTTTTTAAAACATTGAACCTTTTGAAATAAAATATTTTAAATCAGTCTTTTTTTAAAATAATTATAAAAAAATAAGAAATCTTCTAAAAGCAGTTTTATTAAAACAAGCAGAATAATTAGAAACTTGAGTTTTTAATAAACAAGATTTTTATAAACGATAAATTTTTATAAGAAAATATTAAAACAAATATTTAAAAATGAAACTATTTAAATAAGAGAGTTAAAAATAGTATAATTGTTTTATCTCTTGAACAATTAT
>BJCM01087462.1:0-37668 GCA_018326385.1 Flaveria bidentis
TATTAATATAATAAAATTTATTAATTATAAAATAATATTTTAAGATATTATATGACTAAAATTACATATGAGAAATGAATATAAATAATAAAACATTTGATATCAACTTTTTAAAATTTTGATTTTAATTTTTATCCAAAAAAGTATAAATATTTTGTCTAAAACAAACCATATAAAAATGTCATTTTTATAAATTTTCTTATTTTAACTCCTAAATTTAATTTTTTTAATTGAATTTTCAAAAATGCCAATATTAAATTATTTCGAATTTTTAAAAAAAATTTATGCTTTAAAAATATATATTATTTTATAAAAAATATTTATTTTATAAATAACATTAATAAATAGATATTTTTTCTAATTAATAAATCTAAAAGAGTGTTAAATAAAATTATTAGTAATTAATATAATTATTTAATAGAAAATAGATACGGAAAAATTCTTGTAATAATGATTGTGATGCTGCCACAAGTTATACCAAACTACTCTTTTATTAGAGTAAAAAATTATTATATCTACGTTATTATATATTATATAAACCACAAATTTTGAGTAAATTTATAACTTAACTTTAACTTTAAGACACCTATGACTAATTTACTTATGTATGACACTAAGTCTTATATGTATATGTTCCTAATCTGACCATATTTAATTAAAAATATATATTTAATACCATCTTCTAATCAATTAAATTAAAGACTCTACTAGGGTAATTTTGGTATTTAAAATTTCGCGCGCTATTTGATAATATAAACTAGTTTTTTAAACCCGCGCTACGCGGCGGGAGTTCGGTCATTTTTTGTACAATCGTGTTGCAGCTTGACTGCCTGTAGTATCGCATTTGCAAACTTTGTTACACGCATTATGATAATACCTTAGAATATGAAGAAACATATTAAAAAAAAATAATATGCATCGCATATTGAAGCATAAAATTTTAAAAAGGTAATTTAACTGAAAGAATTGGTTAGTTGCGTCGGAACCATATGATGAAATTAACATGATTAATAGCAAGTTTTCATTACACAACGTCCATTGTGTTTGTGACATTTATGTTGTTAGGTAATAATATAAATGTATAAAGTTGTAATAAAGAAAATATAATATCTTGCACCATATAACATAAAACATAACTTAAAACATAACTTGAGATCAAATACATATTTAATTTTTTTGAAAAGTATAAGATATATTTATTTAGAGAAACAAATTTAAAATAAAAGACATGTATTTTAATTGTTGTATGATATACTTCGTATAGTATAATAGTTATGAATTATTTATTTTATCTATTGTGTAACATACTTATGAGTTAATTACGAAGACAACTACGGACTTGATTGTAAAGTTAAATATAATTGATGGTTTTTTGAAGTCCATAATCTCAATGTACATTTTCATTTCATCCGACTTTCTACTAAAAAGTCTAATTCATCGTCATCTTCACCATCAAATGCTCGTCTCAGCCTTTGGTTTTCATCTCTTCACGCTCAGTTTTTCGTCACTGAAACGATGACAGCGGATTTTGAGTTCAACGACCTACATCCGGTTGCCTTGCCATCTTCGAATCACCAGCGAAGTCGGTGGGTTCAACCACCTGCATGCACGTTAGTTTCGATTCGTTTTACGCCTAAAGATCTAAACCCGTAGCGGATTGTCGACCACCCTCGGAGGTCGTTGTGAAGGCTGGCAGATGGCGGTGGTAGGAGGTCTCGATACGAGGGCGGAGAAGCAAATGGTGGGTGGTTGTGAAGGTGAATAGGTGGCGGTAGTTGGCATGAGAAGGGGCGAAGCAGGTGTTGAAAGGCAAACGGAAAAAAGAGGGAATCTAATAGTATCATTCACCGGACAGCGGCGGAGATGACGCCGGTTGTTCCATGTAAACTTTGTTTTCAAAAGAGTCGGATCAAAAGTAAGACATTTCCATGTTATTTTTATGTACGCTTTAAGAAGGTCGATGTCTCGACGTTCGTCTACGTTATAACGTAAATTTTGTTCAAATTGAGTCGGATCGAATATAAAACATTTCCATACTGATATTTATATACGCTTTGAGTTTACCTACATTTCGACGTAAGTTTTGTTTTGATATGTATCGGGTCAAATTTAATATGTTATAATTCGACTGTAAAAGTTCGAGTTACTTTACGTTTCGACGTACATTAGTTCGGAAACGAGTTGGTGCGATTATTTTATATTTTATCACGTAACATAGGTCCCACTACAGGTACTTTTTTGTACGTTTTTAGATAAAAGAGTTGAATGAAATATAATATGTATTCTTTAAACAATATAAAATCGAGTTACTTTACCTTCGATTTAAATTTAGTTTGAAAACAAGTTTGGCCGATTGCAATATATGTTTTATCACACTTTGTACGATGCAGTTGCAACACAAGATGGGTTAAAAAACTAGTTTAATGCAATTTTGTTATTTAAACAAAAAAAATAAACATATATATTGTCAATATTATGTGTTTAAATACACACGATTAAAGGAAACAATACTTATTACATCCTACGTAAATTGTTACATTATTTTATGATCATTAAGATTTCAACAACATACATTCAAAACATACATTATATTGTATTTGCAATTAACGAGAAAAATAAGCATATGTATCATCAATAGTATGTGATTAACTATATATGACTAAACGAATCAAGACCTATTACGTTCTACGAAAACGAATCAAATTCTACAATCTAAGTAGATTGTTACAATATTTAGATTAACAATTCACACCGGTTATAATTAATACACAAATTAAGTTATGATTGTGGTTGGATGCGAATCCACCAATATAAGACACTTCCAGCTACTAAAAAAGATACTCAATTATTGTCTCCCGATAACAATCCGTATATATTTATCACGGTGGTCCATTGAATTATGCCCAAAATATCGGTATCTTGAACATGTTTCTTTTTAAGTTGTCTTTGTATAATACACAAATAAAAACACACACACACACACGTGTGTGAGTGTAAACTCAGTAGATTGCAATAGTCTATCCTAACCACTCAAATTAAAGATCTAATTAGTACTGATTTAAAAACAGTGTCATTTGTCTAATCAAAGTTAGTTAAGAAAAAAGAGCACAACTAAATCTCCAATTCAAAATATTTAATTTTGCGGTTTTCTAAATATTGTTAAGTGGCTAGCTTGTACATTATTTTCTTTGATTTTGTTAATTACACACCAAATCGGTTTTATGATACCGACTTATAAATGTACTAAAATAAATGTAATTACAACCAGCTTAATGACTAAAAATGTTACTACTAAAATCTAAAATAACTAAAAGTAAACACTTTTATATAATTCATTTTCTAAATCGGTTGAATTTTTATAAAATATAGCTTTAATAGCAAATATACATACTATGTTAATTAATCATAGGCAAAAAAAAGTTTAGTAAGCAATGTTAAATGATTAGAACCTGGTTTGTTTTACTTACCAATGATCGAATACACACTCTATACTTTACAATCATTCAACTTCTAAAATAATTACATATATATTAAAAGTGTCAAATGTGCATATGAGCAAACAACTAATTGCCATACATCACAACCGACACATTAACTATATAGTTCGTATAACATGTCTTACAAGCGTCGTATGAGTATGTGTTATACTTATTAATATTATGTGTCCAGCTAACAGAAAACGACTAGTCATGTGAGAACGCACACCACTTGATCCCGGCCATAAGGCATACGGGCTGTATAGAGATTGACGGTAGAATACATATGATAGCACCGTATTAAAAATAATAAATAATAGTGGTCCTTTATTTATGCTTTTTTCCTGTTCATGACATTGTTCTTATCTTATACGTACCATATTAATATATAATAAATGCACTTGTAATATATATGACCCCAAGCAACCCTGGTCCATATATGTAAGCATCTAGAGGCAAAAGGCCAGCTGTTCTTCTCTCTTTTGGTAGCTTATGTTTCACCACATATTTTGATCTCTGATCAACCACATACGCAGTTTTTGATTCTGACACTTAATTAAACTTTGAAGAATCATGAGTCAGTGTGTACCAACTTGGGACGTTGAAGTTGAAGATGATCATCATAACGCTACTGATGGCCTTCTGAAACCCTCCCAGTTACCTGCAGCTCCTTCTAACTCCATGTCTTCCAATCTTCATGTTCCCATGTAAGCAACCACTAGCTCTTTCACACACACACACACACACACACACACACTATATATATATATATATATATATATATGTATAACATATGTATGTGTGTAAGTCTATATATATATATATATATATCACATGAAACGAACACACCCTAGTCTTTCTATACATATACTCTGAATATATATATACTATGTTATGATGACCATAATTAATTAAATTGATCTGCAACTATTGCATAATATCAAATTCTAGTGTTTTATTCTTGTTGTATTAGATATTTTGGTTACGTGGTACGTAGCTCAAAAATCTGTAAAAGAACATTTAGGGGCTTTGACCCAATTGTATTGTTGCTAATTAAGAATTTGATTTTCTACGTACATATTATCATTCTCATCACTATTTTATGTCAAATAATCTTCAATTGTCGTCTAGTTTTGTTATAATTTCAACTACTTTGCCCTTAATTAAATAGCTAATAATATTACGTTTTCTAAGAACTGTAACTCACATTCTCTGGTTTACTTTTAATTAATCTATTTAAATTTCAATCTATCACATAACAGGATTTTAAACTCTATAATTTAAACTATTATCATTAAAATACCAATTGGCAATTAATTTCATTTGGTGACTATTATTATAGAATAATAATTTATATGTGTCTTTAATTTTTATTTATGTGAAGTATATTAATTAATTATTATTATATTTGTATTTTCTTGCAGTGTAGATTACGAAGTGGCTGAATTGACATGGAAAAATGGACAAGTAGCCATGCACGGGTTAGGTCCGCCGCGCGTGGGTTACAAACCCCATGCCGACACCGCTAATGTGACCTGGAATAACCCACGCGCCGCCGAAACCCTCGAGACCATAGTCAACCAAGCCACCCACTGCAAACCGCATAAAGATCCCTATGCCGTAGAGCTGGTGCCATGGCTGGACCACCACACCTCCGCGGTTGCAGCCGGTAGCGTTAGTGCGTCGGCCACAATGACCATGGACGCGTTGGTGCCTCACGCGCTGCCGTCTGCTACCAACGGCGACCGGACGGCTTGCTCGACGCGCGTGGGATCATGCAGCAGTGACCAGTCGAGTCACGGTGGTGGTACGGTGGCGCGTGAGTGTCGGGAGCAGAGTGTGAGTGGAAGTGAGACTTTTAGTAGCCGACAGTTGACGGGTGTGAGAGGGTTCACGTCAACTTCCATGGGGTCGCCGGAGAAATCGACATCCCCCGATGAGCATGACTCCGTTTCTCACAGTAGGCCGCAGGTATACAGTAGTTTTACTTTTACAAGTCATGTGATTTATTTGCTATTTCGTTTTTAAAACATCATATTGATATCCTAACAATTTTATTTTATTAAATTACATGTCAAAGCAAATGTTAATTTCTATGACATATCAAGTATATTTCTTATCATATGTCTATATATTTTTATTCATTTTCAAAATAAACGGACCTTCATAAGTATATGTAAAAGGTTACAATTAACTCAGATTTAACTCATTGATTATATAAAAGGTTACTTGTAGAATAATCATTATATTAATATATATATATATATATATATATATATATATACACACACACACATATGGGAGAGATCCATTAAAAGCTATGTTATAATTAAAAATCATAAAAACCAATATCTAACAATTAATCACACCTAATCAATGACTAATATTAATAATGGCATGATTGATTGTAAATATTATGATGTTTAAATGACAATATTAAAATAAATAAGAGAAGTTTAAGTATAGCTAAAATTAAGTTTCTCTCTCCTCTTTACTAATCTAGTTTTTCTCTTTAATCTCTTTCAATTACTATATAAATATCAGTATTACATATATGTTTAACTTCATAGCTACATATGCCTAGAATTAAAAAATAATAGCATCTGAAAATAAACACCTACATATATGTAACTTATACTGATACATATGTAACTCATTAATTAACAAAAACATGAAATATATATACATAACTTATTAGTCAAGAAAACGTGAAAGAGATAAGTAAATTAAAAGAAATACATAACGTGATATAGATATTTTTATGAAAAGCATAACTTGAAATTGGATACAATCAATCCAAAAACATGTGATAATGCCACCAACCAAAAGTGATGATTAAATAAACAAATAGTATTACGTATACGTAACACATATGTTATGTATACGTATATCAGTGTCACGTATACGTAACACAATGTAACATTAGTGTTACTTATGCGTACGTCAGTGTTACGTATACGCAACAATTGTGTTCATCTTGTTCATGGTGTTCTACTTTCAAAACTAGAGAGACTATAAATTAATTATAGTTAATAAATTAATTGGTTATGGATATAATTAAAGAATTTGTAACTACCAAAATTGAAGAGGGTTAAATTACATTTCTAGCCTTCTAAATTAAAAAAGGAAATTATATGATTGGTTGGCCTTTGTTTTTATGGTTTTCAAATATAAACATATTTTTCATTTAATCTCCAATATATATATATATATATATATATATATATATATACTAGGTTAGTATCCTGTGTATTACACGGGTTGAATTAATAAAATAATAAATAATTAGTAATAAAATTTTATGAATTATAAAACCATGTTTGAAGGTAAAATATGATTATAATTATATATAAATAGTTATTTCAAGTAAATAAAAAATAGATATGTTATAGACAAATAGATATATAGATAAATAGATAGTCTAGAAACTTATTTATTAAACGAATTATAGTTAGTAATAAACACGAAAAGTTACCAATACGATATCTTAATATAATATATGTATAAAATTATATATACATACTTGTTCAATAGATAAAACATTTATACTATTTTTAAATCTCTTATTTAAATAGGTTTATTTTTAAATAATTATTTTAAGATTTTATTATAAAAATTTATTGTTTATAAAAATCTTGTTTATTAAAAACTCAAGTTTCTAATTATTCTGGTTGTTTTAGTAAACTAGTTTTAGAAAAGTGCATATTTTTTATAATTATTTTAAAAATGATTGATTTAAAATATTTTGTTTCAAAAGGTTCAATGTTTTAGAAAATATATGAATTTTAATTTTCTTAATAAAATTTATTTTTAAATACATAGTTTGATTTTAAAAAAAAATATAGATGAGAGAGAAAAATGTATCAATTGACCAAATTAATATTTATGAAAAGAGAAAAATTGTTTGAGTGTTTAAATTATTTTAATACCCTTTTGGAGGGAAAATAAAATAAGGATGTTTAAAAAAATGACAAATGTCAAAAATATGGTTTAGAAAAATGACAAGTGTCAAAAAAAACTTTCTTTTATTAATATCTATAGACTAGGTTATTCCCCGTGTATTACACGGGTTGATTAAATAAATATTAAATAATTAATAATGAAATTTATTAATTATAAAACTATATTTTGATATGCGATACAATTGAAATTACTTATGAAAAATAATTATAAATAATAAAATATTTTCTTTATTTTATTTAAAAAAATTCAAACATTTTGTTCCAAAACAAACCATTTCAAAAAATGACATTTTAATTATTTTAGTTTATAACAATTTAATTAATTAAAAACACTAAGTTTTGAATAATTCGTATTTTTTTAAAAAATGATTTTAGAAAAGTTTCTTATTTTAACAAATCTTTCCTTATAAATTATATTTATAAAAAGATATATTTCTTAAATTATTAAAAACTATATTTAATAGAAAAAGAAGTAACTAATATCATTTGTATTTAATGTAATTATTTAATAGGAGAAAGAGAGAGACGAGAAAATTAGAATTAGAGTCTCTAGAGTTATGTCAAGTGTTCAACTAAAACCTTATTTTATTATATATATATATATATATATATATATATATGGAGGGATCAAATGAAAACCATGTTTATAATTAAAAACCGTGAAAGCCATAGATTATATATATGCAAGTACGTGTTAGAAAGTATACAACTAAGAATTACATATATGTATGGGTTATGTATATGTAAGTACGTGTTACCAAGTGTACAACTAAGACTTACGTACATGTAACTCTTACAAGTTACGTATACGTAAGCTGTTTCGTCATCATCGACGTTACTTGGAGTTTATATGAAAATATATAATGATCATAAAAAATATGATTGAATTTTATTTAAATATACTTTAAACAATTAGAAATTTAAATTAATTATATATTATATGATTGGTTAGTAGTGGTTTTCACGGTTTTTAATTATAAACATGATTTTCATTTCATCTGTATATATATATATATAACTAAATTATTATAGTGATACTATTATTGTTTATAAGATGGATCCGGAAGAAAAGAAGAAAGGAAGAGGAAAATCTTCAATTTCAACTAAAAGAAGTAGAGCGGCTGCCATTCATAATCAATCTGAAAGGGTAATTATGATGGGTTTTATTATTATTTTTTAAATGATAACTTTTTGATTATAAATTGGAGTGATGGAATTGATATATTAATCATTTAGAGACGAAGAGACAAGATCAATCAGAAAATGAAGACACTACAAATGCTTGTACCAAATGCTAATAAGGTATTGACCACCATCTATTCTTTCTAACATTTTTCATATAAAAACAAACAAGCATTTTCAGTAAAATATCACTTGTATTTTTACAGTGATAACATTTATTTCTTTTTTGTTATTTAGACAGATAAAGCATCAATACTCGATGAAGTGATCGAATATCTAAAACAATTACAAGCTCAAATCCATATGATGGGTAGGATGAGCATGTCGCCTATGATGATGCCATTAGCAATGCAACAACAACAGCTTCAAATGGCCATGATGAACCCCATGGGAATGGGAATCGGTATGGGGATGGGAATGGGAATGAGTATGCCCGGAGTCATGGACTTAAATGCCATCGGTAATAGCCGCCCCAACATCCATGGGGTGTCACCGGTCTTCCATCCTTCCGCCTTCATGCAACCAATGATGGCCTCGTGGGATATGCACGCCACCGAAGATCGAGTTCAAAACCATAGTGATCCAATGGCTGCTTTTCTTGCATGCCAATCACAGGTAGTTAACTATTGAAATTACTTTCATAGCAAGTTTTTTTTAAATCTTACTGTCTTATAAAATAATACTTAACTGAACTAAACATTATGGTTGCAGCCAATGACTACAGAAGGTTACAATAGAATGGTTGCTTTGTATCAACAAATGCATTACCAATCTTGCTACTCTGGTCTCAAGAATTGAAAATTTTAAGCTTTATTTTCATTTTATTATTTGTAGTTTATATGATATTTAGATTACATATAAAGTTAAATGTATGTCAATATAACGTGTATTTGTAGTCTGTAACATATAATAAAACAAGGTTATTGGATGACACATGCTATCAGTTTAGGTTAAAAAGTTGTTCAAGATGTTTGATTTGATTATTTTCATTTTATGTATTATTGTATCTTACATTCCTTCAAATATGTATTATTGTATTATTGTATCTTACATTCCTTCATCACATAATCCCTTGTCCCTTGTGTTGGAAGCTTGTGTATGACAAACAGTTCGATGAAGGAATGTTGTTTCCCACTTCCTAAGTATTAAAAAATATCTATTAAACAAGAAAAGTAAAAAAAAAAAACATTCAAAATTAATGTTAAAAATGTTCAAGTAACATGATACCTACCATCCCTAAGAAGGAAAAACCGAAAAGAAGAAAATCAAATTAACTTTTTGTACAAGTGCTTCATACCTAAAGTATAATAGCATGAGTAAATTGGTTAGAAATTACGGTTTTACATACGAACTAGGGCTCCTTATAGTTATAACATGCACATAAGCATAAGAATTGAATTAATGAAGACCCATCGAAAACCCATTTACCTGAATGGCGTTAGAGGAAGACAGTCTCTGAACCAAAGAGAGGAAGAAAATATGTTATCTTTTACTCTGTTTTTGGTGACTATATATTACATGCACCTTAAGGAAAAGAAAAACTGTGCTTCATATAAAAATAACAGTACTTATTTACATTATTAAATTTTTCAACAAATCAACAATTACAACTTTGGCCTCTCATATCTCAAAATCCCAATGTTGTCAAACTCGTGGTGGAAGGATAGAAGTGTAAATTACTAAAGAAAAATATCAAATGAAAAGCATATTGTTCCCTTTTTTGTCAAGTGGTTCCTCCCCCTCACCAAACCTTTTGAAAATTTTCTTCTGCACACAAACAAACCCCTAATTTCTCGTATCAATTTCACAAAATCCCTAATTTTCTCGATCTACTTCTTACAACACACTCACAAACAATGGAATCAAAGCGTCAATTGGTTGATTCTCTCACATCTCACATCGCTCTCTACAATTCCCACTTACCATCACCATCATCATCATCATCATCATCATCAAGCCCTAACCCTAACCCTAGATCTTCAATTCTCAAATGGTTCTCATCACTCACTCCTCGCCAACGACAGTCTCACCTCACCATCATCGATAAACCATTCACTCAGCTGTTAATCCAATTGCAATTCAAAGTAAAGAACAACGGGCATGGTACCTTCATCATCCTCCCTGACATCCCTTCTTCTTCATCAAATCCTGATACCCCCAGCTTCTGTTTCCGGAAATCTAATGGCTTGTTACTGAGAAGTAGCCAGCTTTCGGAGCCGGAGAAGCGGATTCGTGAAACTGTACAGCTGTTTGATTCTAAAGAAGGTGAGGATTTGGGTTCTTGTTGCTGCAGTTGTTTGGATTCTGTTACTGTTAGTAGCGATTTTGTTGAAAATGTGGATGCTTTTGTGGAGGTTATGGATGGGATTTCAAATGGGGAGTTTTTGAGAGGTGAAGAGAGTGTGTTGTTGGGATCAGTGGATTGGGCGGAGTTGAATTGGTTAAAGGCGAAAGGTTATTATAGTGTGGAGGCATTTGTGGCTAATAGATTGGAGCTTGCTTTGAGGTTGTCTTGGTTGCATTTGAATATTGGCAAGAAGAGAGGGGTTAAACTGAAAGAGAAGTCTGTTTGTGCAGCCGCAGGTGTGGCGGCCAATGTGTATTGGAGAAAGATGGGGTGTGTGGATTGGTGGATGAAGTTGGATGATCAAAAGAAGAAGAGAATTCTTAGAATGGTATTGGGAAAAGCTGCAAGATCATTGGTACTTTTCTGTCAACTCCTTTGTTGTTATCATCTATTGTGCTGTTCATCTAGCAACTTTATTGAAACAATGGTCTGTTTGTGGCTGAATTTTTTTGGTTTTTAATGCTAAACGAGTAGGAGTTAACGCGCGTTGCGGCAAATATTCGACGCTAAGGAAAACAATTACTATCATCATATAAGAATGTAGCTACAAAGGAGAGTTAATTGAATACCTCGTAGAGGATATATTGGTGGTGAACATTAGCTAGAGTTTAATAGGACCTGATAAATATATGATGGGCCATCATAGATCTTAATTGTTTATGGCGTAAGCCAGATCCCATAAGAAGTTAAGTTGGAAATGAATTGAAATGCGCGCTAAACAAAATCAATTTAACCGACTAAGGTGCTAACAACAATAGATGAATATTTATAATTACAATAGTAATTTAACAATTTGCTGTTCAAAAAACAAAGAAAAAAAAACTAATTTAACAAATAATTTAAGACAGAAAATACTTGACATTAGAAATTAGTATTTATGGTGCTAAATTTAATTATCTGATGGCATCTATTACAACATAACTTTCTAGAAATATGATCAAAGCATAAAAATATTCAAATGGGATTGCAGTGCATTTGTGATACGCAAATGCGGCAGCATCCGTTTGAATATAATGTATAATGCATCAGTTAATATGGATAAAGTCAACATCCTGCAATTCAATTATTATAAGAGGATACATCCATCTGATCTTTGCACAAATGACCAATTTATCAACTTTACGTTCTGCTCAAGTGCTCAATGAAATTTGTCTGATGTTTGAAAACATTTACATACATGGGTGTCATATGAAATTTAGTTCTAGGGTACCACATATCAAAATTTTGTTGCTATATATGAAAAGGAGATTAGTATGAAGATTAAGGAGAAGGAGAACGAGAACGAGAAGGAGAAGGAGAAGAAGAAGACAACCTGGAAATTAAACCCAAAGTCCGGCGACTATGCAGATGATGACGACGGTTGAAGAAAAGATAAATTGGGCGGTTATCCCTGAAGGGAGGATGACATACCGGTTTCAATCAATTTTGCCGCTCTTTGAATGGGCAACGTCAAGTTGCATTTTGTAGTATAGATAATGTTGTGTTATATTAAGATTGATTTGTGTCGGTACATTTGACTAAGCTGGAACTTAGGTTAGTCCAAGTAAATTGAGGATTTGATATACTTGTTATGCTTCTTTTATGTTTCTCTTATTTTTTGCAGAAGAATGATATATGATTTTGCAATTTTCAGACTCATGATATTTTATATGGAAGAAGCAGTAGCATGGAGGATGAGTTGCAGACCACTTGTGGGAGAGAGAAACAGTCCTTGAGATATGACCATTCTAGCTGGAACCTAGAATCCATTGATACTCTTAAAGGAAAAGATTTTGAATCTGGGATGACTCTGTTTACTCCTCCATCTAATAAATCATCTTCAGTAGCCCACAAGTTTAATCACCTGTTAATTGTTTGTGAGATTTCAACATTGTTACTAGCATTTGACCATGGTCAATTTAATGAGGGTGCACTGTTCTTTAGCTCGTTAGAGGCTGTTAGTACAGTTTCTGATCGCGTATTAAGGAGATTGCGAGGTTTGCTCATGGTTGTTTCACTTGATTTCACAAAACTTGAGCTCCTTGAAGATCTAAACTCAACGAAATCTGTGAAGAAATCAAAATCAAAGGCGAAACCTATTTCTGGTAAGAAAGGGAAATCACGTGATGTGAAAAAACTGATTCCATTTCAAATAACTGAAAAGAGTAGTTCCATTTCTGACAAGCCTACCAAGGTGAACTTTCTTTAGCTGTATGTTATATGTGTTTTATTGTTTTTGTAGTTAGAGGTAATGTCAACCAATTTGGATTAAGCTGTCTCATTAATGGGTCAAATTGGTCAATTTAGGCGAACATGTCATGTGGCCACATGGGTTGAAGTTGACCAAATGTTTTTACTTGCATACAACCTCCTAAACCTCTCTATATGAAGGAACTAGACTATTGTTGTAATAATATTGTTTCTTATTCATATTTAACACATAAATTATATGTTTCTTTTTGAATAAACAAAAGTGTTTTTGCTTAACCCAACCCATGATATTTTTCTTGTGCTTATTTGGACCCAACCCACCTCACCCCCCTATTTCTTCTTAACCTTGAATGGGTTGTTGGCTTCTAACTTTTCAGGGGGTATCTCAGGACGAGGGGAATAAACCGGATATTCAGGAAATGGATAATAAAAGTGAGAGTGTGTCCACTTCAGTAGAAATGGTTGTGCTTTTTGTATGTGAATTATGGTTCCTATGTTTTATGATGGTAATGGTTTGTAACTCATCGATCATTATCAGGAACATGGTGATGGAGTAAATATTGCAACAGTCCAAAGCACCTCAAAGAAGAATAAGAGTGCAAGAAAGAAACATAAGAAGGATGTCATGAATAACCAACTAAAAAGTACCATTTCTCAGACTGCCCCTGTGAAAGTATCTGGAAATCCAGACACCAAAATTTTACCGGATGACACAAATGTTGTTGACAGCGATCCAGTAGAAGCTAATGTATCACCTGCTATCATGCCTACTTTAACTAACAGTAATGCTATTGAAAGTCATCATGTTGACGTGATTGTCCATGAGCACGTAAAGGAAATGGAAACACAATCTTTAGTTACTAGCAAGGAAAAGATAGAACCAAAACCGGTAGTTGTTCATGATGATGCACCCGTGAGCTATTCTGGAAATCCGCCCAACGAGTGGCCCACTGCATCACCTCAATTGTCATTTGTCCACCAATCTGGCTTTGTACACACAGTCGGGCTTTGTTCCCACGATAATCACTGGGTCAGAGAAGATGATTTTGCTGTTTCCGGATTGGATTATAGTCAATATTTTGGTGGCGGTGTGATGTATTGGGATTCTTATGATCATCCAGTGGCTGGTTTCTCAAGACCACCTTCTCTGAGTTCAGATGACAGCTCATGGGCTTGGCAGGAAGCTGATATGAAACAAACTGTTGATGATATGGTTGCGTTTTCATCTTCTTATAGCACAAACGGGCTGACATCGCCATCTGCTACGCCTTTCTGCTCGCCTTTTGACCCACTTGGCTATGTTTTACCAAGTGAGGTATCTGGGAAAGTGCTTCATTCATCTTCCACAATGAAGGATTTATCTGAAGAAAACGTTACGGGTTCTTTAGCCAATTTCCCAAGTGATATCGAAGCAAAAACCGGTGATTTATTTCCGTATCCTATTTTAAGACCTATTATAATTCCAAATATTGACAGATCACGGGAGTTTAAACGTAACTTTGAACATAAAAGCCCGTGTGTTCCTCCTAGCAGACGAGAAGAACCTCGAATTAAAAGGCCCCCATCACCAGTTGTGCTTTGTGTGCCTCCTGTTTCTGATTCCCGAAAACAACGTGGGTTTCCCACTGTCCGATCGGGTAGCTCGAGCCCAAGGCATTGGGGAGTGAAAGGGTGGTTTCATGGAGAGAAAAAGAGTCTTTCAGCCCGTCAGTTAAGTCAAACTTTACCTGGAGCTTTATTGCAGGACCGGTTAATTGCTATCTCACAATTAACCCGTGATCCAGAGTCACATCCTGATCTGTCAATCCCACTTCAGCCATGTGAAGTACTTGATTGTTCAACGAGGAAATCATCACTTCCGGTGATGCATGGTTTACTAAACGATGAAATCGACTCTTTTTGTAAACAGGTGGCAGGAGTCAACATGGCTAGAAAACCGTACATTAACTGGGCGGTTAAACGGGTTACTCGCTCACTTCAAGTCTTGTGGCCTCGGTCCCGAACAAACATTTTTGGTTCTAATGCTACTGGTTTATCACTTCCAACGAGTGATGTTGATCTTGTGGTTTGCCTTCCACCCGTTCGAAACTTAGAACCCATAAAAGAAGCAGGAATCTTGGAGGGTAGAAATGGAATTAAAGAAACGTGCCTTCAGCATGCTGCTCGATATCTCGCTAATCAAGAATGGGTAAAAAATGATTCTTTAAAAATAGTTGAAAATACTGCTATACCCATCATCATGCTTGTTGTTGAAGTTCCTTATGATGTCATCATTTCTGGTGACCAAGAAATTTCTGCACACAGTGAAGGTGGCAAACACACCGAAGTGCAGTCGATTCGAATTGATATTAGTTTCAAATCCCCATCACACACCGGATTACAAACTACTGAACTTGTGAAAGAGCTAACCGAACAATTTCCTGCAGCTACACCACTTGCGTTAGTTTTAAAACAGTTTTTAGCTGATCGAAGTCTCGACCAATCTTATTCTGGTGGTTTGAGTTCTTATTGTTTGATTTTATTAATCACTCGTTTTCTCCAACATGAGCATCATTATGGAAGGTCGATTAGTCAGAACTTTGGAGGTTTATTGATGGATTTCTTTTATTTCTTTGGGAGTGTTTTTGATCCACGTCAGATGCGGATATCAGTACAGGGAAGTGGGGTGTATATAGATCGGGAACGGGGGTATAGTATTGATCCAATTTATATTGATGATCCTTTATTTCCTGCAAATAATGTTGGGAGGAATTGTTTTAGGATACATCAATGTATAAAGGCCTTTGCAGATGCTTATTCTACTTTGGAAGATCAACTTGATAACTGTGATTCAAGTAATGGATCGTTGTCAGTGAAATTGCTTCCTTTAATCATCCCTAGTATCGCTCCTTCGTAGATATAATCATCATTGTACATGAATATGATGATAATTTCTAAGGAAAATTGCACAGCTAGAAAGATCTTGGTCATGGGGAAGCCATCATTTTATTTGGGTTCTATGGAAGGAGCTAGACTACAGCCACAAGCTTTCTGATGAAAAAACACAGACTACAGGTTGGGCTGGACTCGTTTACTGGTTTCTTGTTATCAGGACCAGGAAATATATGCCCAGTAAGTTATTTTGTTTTCTGGTGATTGAAAACCTGTGTTGATTCTTATGTTCCCTCGTCGTTTACTCGTTTGGCAGGTGTAATTCATTTGGTCCAATATGGTGATATACATGATTTATATATTACAGATCACACAAGGTGCGTTGTTTTCTTTCAATAGACAAGTTTGGGTAACGGGTCAAAATGGATTTGGGTCAAGACATGTGAATTCTGTATGTGGTCAATGGGGTTGGGTTGACCCGCTCACACCCTATTGCGTTTTGATTTTGTAGATGCTTATATTATGTTCGAATTAATATAAGTTTAGCACTTTAGGTGACTTTCAATATGTTTGACCCGCTTGACCCATTTCAAAGTTTTTAAACTTGACCTGTTCCACTCAAACCAACTCATTTCAAGTAAAATGAGTTGAAATTGTGACATTTCTTAACTAAAATCACATCATGCCATTTTATTAAGTTATCATATCTGAAGAGTGCAGGCTTCATAAGAAGTACAAAATTGTAGATTCTTGATGAGATTGGACTTGTTGTAACATGCTTCAAAGCTTATTGTGGATTCAATCTTTTATCTCGAGTCGTTTTTGGAAAAATAGTTGTAGTTGCAAAGCGTAGCTAAAAGAATATAAAATGACACATGTCTTTATTAGACGTGTGATAATTACAATTTATGCATAGTTTCTTGTTTCTTTATATATGGTTATAATTTATATTTTAAAGTTTTGTTCGCTTCTGTATTTTTTTTGAACTTTTCCCATACAATGAACATCAAGGTTTTCAACCTTTTGTCCTTTGAATCATATTTTATGTAAACGACATTCATTTTTTATATATATGGTAATTGAAAACTGAAATAGTTATATTCGTTTATTTGTTTTTTCTTTAAAACTATTTCCCACGTCCCAGTTTCTTGTATTTTTCTATTTTTTATCGGAGATCCTTTCGTAGATTCCTAGGAATTATTCCTTTTCATCATCCCAATTTTCCAAGAGTAAAGCTACAGAGACAGTCTAAATTTGCTCACAGCCATGCCACGTGTGCAAAACCAACTATCACGGTCTGCTTGTGGTCTAAACAATGCGTTACTCTTACTTCAAAGTAATAAACTTATGGTCAAACCATAACTTATGTTAGTTGTTTTTATGAACATTCGAAGAAGACAGATATAATTTTTGTATCAAACTACAACTTTGATAATATCAAAAAAAGCGTTTTCCCCTCAAAATGATTACTTATTTAACTCGTAGTGTTATCACTTATGATTTAGCAGTAAGTTTACAGAAAAAAACCGTAAGCTGTGTAAATAATCGTCTTCTTTACCAAAATAACATGTGTAATCATAAAATATCTGGTTTCATCTTCTTTAACTTTGTCATACGCTGGTAACTGATAGTATAATTTTTAGTAGTTCATATAAAACGGAGCAACAAACTAATACAGCTTCTTTCGTGTGAGTTCTACAATCATGCCAAAGATAAGCTTCACGAACATGATATAATTTTAATTGACGTATATGTTGTTTGACTTCATTTTTCCTTTGCGTAGGGTTCAGGGAGTGATTGCATTGTTTTACAATTTGATTTATTACCTTATACTTTATAAGAAAATAAGTTTTGCATGTCTTGAACTTATGACAAAATAACAAAGCAGTTAACTTAACAGTTGTTTTAAAGCTCAACCTCAATACATGATATCATCTTAAGTCCCTGAAGAATGAATATCAATGGAAACATCAACATATTTGTTTGATAAATAATACGTGTTTAATGAATTATTTGCTGTAGAAAATCATGAAATATAACTAAGTTAATATTATTTTATTAAAATTACTTGTACCTCTTTAATATAACAACCATTTAGCTTCAATATTAGTAGATTGTTGTCATATTCACAATTATTTAAAATTGAATGGCCCAAATAATATAACTATGAAATTTGATTATTATTGTTAAGCGATTTTTTCTTCACAGTTATCCCATATTTCAAATTAAACTTGAATGTATTTTTTTCTTTTGTGTATATAGTCTCATTAAGGTCACTGACATTTATAAAAAAAATTCATAAAATTGGAAAAATATAAAAACTAGGTGTTTTTATAGCTAAAAGAAACTTTAGATGATCTTAATAAACGGTAAAGAAAACTTAATCGCTATTAAATTATATATACTTCTTTTTTATTCATTTATCATTTTACCAAAGTTAGCACCGAGAATTGAAGAACTATTATTATTTACGGTAACATATAGTAGTAGGAGTATGAATGTAATAGAAATAACAATTAATAGTGGTTTTAATAACAATAGTAATAATATATATAGTTATAGGAACGGCACATATTGTTTTAAGATAAAAAAGAAAAAAAAAAGTAGAACATCGGTCTTTATGAATGTATTATTATATTACCAAAACGATGATATTACTTGGTGTTGGTGTAAAGCATGAGTATTAATAATGGAATATGCCAAAAAATCCCGTTCATCAAAGGCTCAATTCCTACCTTTTTTCTCCAAATGCGACTTCATTCACGCCAAGCATATGCTCCCTAAATATTCTAACCTTTCTTGCTAATAAATTTCCACAAGTTTCATCCTTTTCATCATAAATTTTCGCATTTGTTATGTGAGTATTATAGATCTGGTGTCCCCTAACAATACCCTGATTTCAACTTCAAGGTTTTGTTTGATCAAGAACCGGAAAATGAAATTTGGTAAGACACTGAAGCAACATGTTCAAGAAACTTTACCCGGGTGGCGAGATATGTACTTAAACTACAAGGGTTTAAAGAAACTCGTGAGACTAATATCTTCGTCGTTGGAGTATGGCATATCCGAAGCTGAGTTTGTATATGTTTTGGACAATGAGATCGAAAAGTTAAATGCATTTGTTATGGAACAAGAAGAGGATTTCATTATACGTCATACGGTAAAAGCTTCTTTCTTTTTTCATCCCGTATAACTATTAAAGTTAAAACTTATTTCATATAGAATGTTTTTCTATATTTTGAGTGATAAGAAGTTCAAAAAATATTTATGTGTTTTGTCTTATATCAGTACAATACAGTAAGATCAATTTGCTAATTACAATATCATGTCATGTCGTATATATAAACAATACGACAAAAGAAATCAACTCTCTTGGTAACTAATTTGTCTTGTATTGTTGTTGTAGATCATACCGTCACTTACAAACCATTGTGGTGTATTGAGTTTGTATATTTTGAACGATAAAATCAAGAGGTTAATTTGATGCCTTTTTTATAGAACAAGAAGAGCGTTTCATTATACGCCATAAAGTAAAAGTTCAAGTTTTCTTTTTCTTATGTTCGAAAATCTAAGTTCATAAAGAATGTTCTTCCCCAAGTTTAGAGGGGCAAGAACTTAAAAAAATTTATTCTATGTGTTTTGTCTTATGTCTAGGCAACAAAATAAGTTCATTTTGCTAACTGTGATATCCTGTTAGGTAGGATGTGTAAATAAGAATTCCGACAAAAAAAACTAACTCTAGATAACTAATTTGTCTTTTTCTTATTATATCAAATCTTACTATCACTTATAGTTCATTCTCACTTATGAAACCGTTTATATAATATTTTATATTTTGGTAGGTTCTCACTTATGAAACAATGTTTAAAAAACATTTAAGATGACTTAGCCATTGTGTTTACTTGTATAGTTTTCTTGAAATATGTAGGAGTTGCAAGAAAGAATAAAAAGGGTGAATGAGAATGCATCGTTATCCCAAGAAGAGTATGAAGAAGAGATGGCAAGAATTAGAAAAGACATTGTTGACTTCCATGGTGAAATGGTTCTTTTAGTCAACTACAGCAACATCAATTACACTGGTAGATCATCAGTCATTACAGATTTATAGTCGTAATCTTTTTTACCGTTTTATTATTTCGTAATTTTTTTGAACTCGAAGATCCAATCTTTCTAGCGCCTTTTACCGGCAAAACTACACTTTTTATTTTAAACCTAAACTAGAATTAACATCATCTTTACTTTATAGGATTTAAACACACAAATAGAACTTTATCATCAAAGAGACACGTCTTTCTAGTGTTTTCATAACCTGACCTATAACGATATAAGTGTTTTAATTAATCAAGTACTTTTATTATATGTAATTTTATATGTTTTTAAAATTAATTGCAACGTTATCCGGCTTTTGAATTCGATCCAACGATAGTAATGTAAAGTTTTTAAGTGTCATGTATGTATCATATCATGGGTCCGTTACAATCTAATTACTACTCATAAAAGAAACGGAAAGACTAGATGATATAAGCATAATAACCAGGTCTAATAATCTATAACTCTTAGAATTTTTGGCATAGGAATGACGAAAATTCTAAAGAAATATGACAAACGAAGCGGAGGATTTTTGCGTTTGACATTCATTCAAAAGGTCTTGGAGCAACCCTTTTTCACCACCGATCTCATTTCAAAGCTTGTGAAAGAATGTGAAACCACAATAGATGAGCTTTTTCCGGCCATGGTGGAGGCAAAGGAGATGACAGAGGCATCAGGAGCAATAGCTGAAGAAGGGATTCTTAGAAACACTATAGTAGCTTTGTTGACAATGAAAGAGATTAGAAAAGGAAGTTCGACTCGTAGTCATTTCTCTCTCCCGACTTTAAATTTGCGTGATATTGAGCTTATACGATCCTTTCAACTCAATTCACCTATACCTATCATTTAACTTAAAGTTTTTAGTTTAGTTTTTGGATAATGATACTTTCAAAGTTTAATTGTTTGGTTTTAAATCGTCTTTCTTATCATATTACATGTATTCATGAGGGATTTTGTTCTCGGATCATCAAAGTCATACTATACGCTTATATGCATATTTAGTAATCAAAATTATGTAAAGCCATATCATATATATGTTGTTTAAGGAATACATATATACATATTTGATAATCCCATTGTCTATGTATCAACTTTTGTAGAAGGTGGTTGAATAAGCTTATTTCGACAGGCTAGTTTTGAAAATTGAAAGTGTAAAAAAACCTTTAGCTTATTTCAGTTTTCGACTTTTCTCCCCACAAATAAACTAGCAAGCCTTTATCTCATATAAGCTTTATATATAAATCTTTATGATTTTCATATATTGATAATAACATAACAAACTAATAGGTTATATAAATTAGCTCACTCAAAGACGTATCCCTTCGATAAACATACATGACTTATATCTCTTGAGGGAGCTAAAATTTCAAATCCAAATTATTTATAAATTTATAGTTGATGAATCTTTTTAATTTGTTTCACACGCCATACATATACTTTCTTTTTTAACTTTGGTTGTGTTTTTGAAAATCGTAGACCGTCCTCTTTATCGGTTTGACATGCATCCTTTGAACCACTGAAGGTTTGACGACTAGTTATGGTTTAACATAAACATTGGTTGAATCAAGACCATCCTTTTCAAAAATGACTGAATTTTGGAGCATGGCAATACCATTGGTGTTTGTCTTCTTCTTCTTCTTCTTCTTCTTCTTCTTCTTCTCGCTGGTGTTGAAGTTGCCGTTGTCTTTTTCTTCACAATCCGTTTGAAGCACACTCTCAATTTCCTCGACTCTCAATTTCCACAAACTTTGAATTGCAAATGCTGTAGTTGATTATTCAAAGCAACCACATTTGTAATGCTCAACTGTAGTAGCTTATTTAAAACAACCAAATTTGTAGTCTTGAGAAATACATGTTGATGTGGATGTGGAACGATTTTGTCAGGGCATGTTGCTTCCATTGTTATGGTATTCTTGATAAACAATATGTTGTGTATATTCTTCACGATGATGCTATTATTTTTAATTAGTAGAACTTTTTGAAATCTTCAGTTAATGAAGAATGAACTTTTATCAATAAGTTTTCAAGATAAATAATAAAATCTGATCTCATGAAGTTCTATAGTCCTTTTGTATTTTGGTGTGTTGAAATATTGTTTTAATGTTTTCTTATTTACTTCTCAGATAAGCTGTTTACATACAGGTAACCATAAAATGGCTTCTGTTGTACGACCTCCATCTACAATGGCATCAATGGTTCTTTCAAAAATCCAGCCTACAAACCACAAAATTTGGAAACCTGCAAACTACAGGTTCACCTTTCCTCGGTTACCCATAAAACATTGCGCCATTTGTTGCACCAATGTGACTCCATGGGACCCACCTCCTGTGACTTATGCCCTTAATGATGATACCACCAAAGGTGAGTTTTTGACAAGTTCCACACTTTATTTGAAACCCTCGACTCAGATCAAACTAAATCAGTTGAATCTTTAATATGAAACAGGTCACGAAACTCGGGTACCTTAGGTGGCCTATGTGGCTCATGGGCCCATTAATTCTCTTAGCCACAGGAATGGTTCCACTTCTTTGGTTACCAATTTCTTCAATCTTCTTAGGACCAAATATAGCGAGCCTTCTGTCATTGACTGGACTTGACTGCATATTCAACCTGGGTGCATCGTTGTTCCTGCTCATGGCAGATGCATGCTCACGTCCAAATACCATGGATCAAGACCCGTGTCTTAGCCAACCCCCATTCGATTATAGGTTCTGGAACATGGTTGCAACTGTATCTGGTTTCATCCTTCCTTTAATAATGTTGTTTGGTTCTGAAAAGGGTCTTTTCAGCCTCAACTCCCTCCAATTTCTTTTGCAATTCTTTTTGGTCCCTATCTTTTGCTTCTTGCGGTACAGATGCTGACAGAGATGCTGACAGAGATGCTGACAGAGATGCTGACATGGCACTGGGAGTCGCCTGTTTGGCTTGTGACCCCTGTTGTGTATGAAACATACCATGTGTTACAGTTAATGAGGGGCTTGAAGGTTGGGGCTGAGCTTAGTGCACCATCTTGGACGGTTCATGTGATTAGGGGCCTGGTGTGTTGGTGGGTTCTGGTTCTTGCGGTGCAGGTTATGAGAGTTGCTTGGTATGTTGGTTTTACAGCTCAAATTCAGCAAAACGGTTCATCGAATGCTAGTGAAGTTGAAATTTCTTCTGGTTGATGCTGAGGTATTGTTCAAATTTCCTATTACCAATTTAGTATTGTTTATAAAGTGAAACAATATGCTATAAATGTACAAAGTTTTAGCAACATCTTGTAGCTACTTGAAAAAAAAGATGGCTATAACAGTATATATTACATAGAAGAAGATTTTCACATGCTACAACTGTTTCCTGTAATATTATGGGGATGAAATCACCATATTTTCTCTCTGTTTCATATACATATATATATGCATATACTACCATCCTATGTAATTATAACTATTAGAAATCATGTTGTTCACTTTTAAAATTGTTTGTTGAATAACTGATATATATGGTCTATTGACTACTGAGTACTCTATGAACTTTCTCATTCGGATCATGATTCATGTAAATCCTCTTTCTCATTGGGTGTTTGTCACATACAAAGCACATTGACGTCACCAACCACTTATTATATACATGATAATGTCCTTTTAATCCAATAAATAAATTAAAGCAAGTAGTCATTAAAGCTTATAATAATTGATAGTAAATGCTCTGCCTTGAACGTGAATAATTGCTTCATAATCAACTCATGAAGTAAACAAGGTGCAAGAAAGTTAAAACCCATTATGTTACCGGTCAAGAGTGAAGTCATAATATACATATAAATAATATTATAGTTTATAAAATTATTTTAGTCGATTGAATTTAACTGGAAGAAAGAAAAATCAAACAGACGTTTATTAGAATGTGTGAAGTACAACTTTTAAAGAAAATTATAAATTTAAAATCGTTAAAACTAAAGGGTTTAAGAGCGCACAACACTTTTAAGAATTCTAGTAGATGAGGCTCCTAGGCGCATAGGTACAAGTCTGAGCTTTTGATGAGGATTTCAATGCCTAGTTGGTGAGTGACGCTTATGACAAGAAGAAATTGGATTCTATAGCCAAAAGCCTTTGAAAAGTGCTTATGATTGGAACAACAATTATGATAAACACAACTGTGATCAACAATATAACTAGTGGGGCCGATACTAACCAAACAATCAACGATTACCACGGATGAAAACCACTCATTCGTAGTAACAAAGTTTATATCAAAGGAATGTTTACTGATAGAGTTACTACCAATAGTAACCAAATTAACTTTCAATAATTTTTTTCTATCTGCTGACACATTTTTTTAATAAGCATTATGTTGTTAAAACGAAATGCTATGATGGTACCCTAGTTTTAAATCAAATGTCTCTTGTCTATTTATGTTACACATTTTCATGACAAAAACATATATTCGTTCTTAACTTTTTTGAATTATTTAATTAAAATTTTAAAGTACAACTAAATTATTTAATATAAGAGTAATTTATATGATTTAAAGAAATATCTTCTTAAGAACTATAAAACCTACAATGTAAATGATTATGATTAAATAATTAGTTTTGATGAAAAAGGCATACAATAATGTTAACTTCTAGTTCTTTAAATGAATGATCAAATAACATATTTATTAACGAAAAGAAAAAAGACAAATATTATGAAATCTTAATAGAAACGATTTTTGAACCACCTCAACTAAAAGATGAATAGTTGATTTTATATAAAACTTCAACAACTAGATTTGTTTCTAACATTTGATATAACTACTAATTAAAATGACTATTTGTTGATTAAATAATAAAAATGGATTTCAATACATAACAAAAACCACTATTAATCTTCCTTTTTAAATAAGAAATAAACATTGTACATTTAAGTCGCTCCATCACTATTAAATCACATTGGGTCCATTGAAAGATGTCTAACTCTAAAGCATCACACGCTCCTATTCATCTCTTAGAATGTCAAATGAAATGATTAATTTTTCTATTAACGTAAGAAGAAGAGAATCATGCTAATGTGACAAGTGAAGAGGTGGTGCTAAAATACAATTTAAGAATAATTATATTAGTATCACAATCAAATCACATATAATATAACTAATATAAAAACGTCGGAATCATGATCTTCCTTTTTTTGAAAAAAAAATAATAAAAGGTGGAAATTTTTGTTGACTAAAACGTTCCACAGCCCACCTCGATGGAAAAAGAAGGACATAAATTATATAATTATCTACACATAGATTAAGTATACATAACTTATATTTTCGCTATAAAATATTCTACATAGTTAAATTGTATAATTTTGTATAAATCAGTTTCTTTTTCTTTAAATACTATCATAGGTTAATTTTTAGCAAAAAGAATAATTAGGAAAATACCTATTAACGAAAAGAAGCATGTTTAACGTACAACTAACTCTAAATCAAGAAACACAAGAACAATAAAATAATTATATATGTAACGGCATGAGAAATAAAACAAAGGTTACAAAACAAGTAAACATGTAACAATCGTATGTATCATAGTTAAAATAAATAAAAAAACAAACAAGTATTACATTTATTTACTTTAAATTCTTTTGATCGAAACTCCAAGGGACATATAGCGTTATGGGCATATTTAAAATAATATTTCAATTAATAAATAATTATTATATTACTAAAAAATATTGTCGAGAATTCATTGATGTGTTTTTTCAAAATTTATATTTTATTGCAATGAGTTTTGAACCGGAGGATATGGAAGCAAAACCAATAAACCGGCAGAGGCGATGATAAAATGAGAAACAAGTGAACAACACGCAGAGAACGAGATCTCTCTCACTCTCGCTGGATTCTCCGACGTCGGAATCGGAATATACCTTCCTTTCTTCACCGCCGGCGTAACATCGTCTCTGATTCACCACCAACGGTTTTTTTTTTTTTCTTTCAGTGCTTCAATTTTAACAAAAAATATTTAGAAAGACATGAGTACCGGAGAGCTTCTCAGCATTGAGCCTCAAGAGCTTGAGTTTCCATGTAAGTACTACCATTTCACTTCTCTATCTGTTTGTTTGTTCTGTGGTTCTGATTCTCCTTTCAGATCTGTTGCTTTTTTTTTTCTTTCTTTTTTACTTCAACTCAACTCCGAATTTTCTGATACGGTTTTCGTTTTCCTAGTTGAATTGAAGAAGCAGATCTCCTGTTCCATGCAATTGACTAACAAGACGAACAATCATGTGGCCTTTAAGGTGCCGTTACTGTAACTAGTGTTAATTTCTTCTGATTTTGATGTGACTGAACTTTTTAATTGCCTTTCTGTTCTAAATCAAATTAAACACTGTATGTAGGAATATTAACTTCTTAGTTTATAACTTCAGCAATTGTATTAAGTTGTTTTGGTGATTCAGTTTTCAATTTTTGAATCTTACTATGAAATTTTGCAGGATCTTGTTTAAAATATCAGTATATGGTTTTATAGAACTAGAGTTCTGTATAGTTTTAATCAACGATTCTAGTTCTTGATGTTGTAGTCTGGCAGTGGTATATTCTGCGTAATTAGGGGCACTTTTTTCTTTTTACGTTAGATGATTCCAACTATCTTGTGTAATCAATTTAATACTAGTAGGCATCTGTAGGTGCGAGAAGACTAATTCACAAACTAATTTTGGAAGTAGTAAGCTCCCATTGTTTTATTCTTAGTTTTTCTATTTTTCTGTAAAACTGCAGGTGAAAACTACGAATCCAAAGAAGTACTGTGTGCGGCCTAACACTGGGGTCGTTATGCCTCATTCTACTTGTGAAGTCATAGGTCCTCCCTTTCTCTTTGTAATTTTATTATATTATTCAAGTGCTAATTTTTTGGTCCTTGGTTTTTGCATTAAGTTTGCTGCAATGCAAATAATAAACACGCATTGCTTTTATATGTATAGTTACAATGCAATCTCAAAGGGAGGCTCCTCCTGACATGCAATGTAAGGACAAGTTTTTGCTTCAGAGTGCAGTTGCTGGTCCTGGAGTCACCCCTAAAGATATTACCCCAGAATTGGTATTTCTTTAAGTTATATGATTATTTTATGAATGGAAACTTTGAGGTTTAAACATCTTTTTTTTGGATCAGTTCAACAAGGAATCTGGAAATCAAGTTGAGGAATGCAAGTTAAAGGTTAACTATGTTGCTCCGCGACAACCACCTTCACCAGTAAGAGAAGGATCAGAGGAAGGTTCCTCTCCAAGGGCATCAATTTCAGAAAATGGGACTATAAACACAACCGACTCTACTGCTGTGAGATGCTTTCCTCTGTGTGTGTGTGTGTGTGTGTGGGTGTCTGCACTATAAACACAATTGACTTACTAAGGCATCTAATTTATTGATGCAGGTTCCAAGAGCATATGCTGAATCTCACGAGAAACTGTCAGAGGTTAGTTTCTTAGCTACTGTATTCAATGTTCATATATTTTTTATCGGCTACACATGTTTGCTTGTTTACTCCTCTACACATTCACATGTTCCTGTGTTTTCAGATTAAGGCTCTTATTGCTAAGCTAACTGAGGAGAAGAATTCTGCCATTCAACAATCTAACAAGCTTCACCAAGAACTGGTACTTACACCTTTACTTAAGCTTAGTTTGTGTTACCAGTAGTTCATTATCCTGTAACTAGCTTCATTACAATGTCATTTCATTAAACCTAAACCATAACATTGATTTGACCTAAACCTAACCACCTTCAGAATATATAATCGGCTACCGCTCATAGCTTAATAACTATACTCTAAAGCCTAGTTAGTGACCCCTTCACTTTCTTTTACCCCAAGGCCAAGATTTGAACCGTTTGACATCAGTTAAGTAGAGTTAATGTCAATTGGTAATGTTGCTACGCAAATATACCTTAGTTTATGTTGTTCAATTACATTGGAGGTGGTAAAATGGGTGGGTTAGGCAGTATGGATTACAAGTACCCTGAGCTGCCATGACCCCATCTCAGCTACATTACCAAACAGAATCTTAAAACTAAACAAAAAGCTTCTTTAAACTCTGGCCTGAACCAATCAAGCAGTTAACACCACAAAAATAAATAATCCAGTTAACTTAAACTGCAGCAGGGTGTGAACCACCAGACATCGGCAGAACATGAAAGCCAAACATGAAAAAAAGGCACTAGCTGCTGCTCTCAACCCCATAGCTCTGATTTTAAACGAACTTAAGAGTATAAGACAATTTATAACTCTTCTATTGGCTATCTGGACCATCTAGAGTTGAACTCGTATTTGATAACCAACCGCACCCCAATATTATGAAATCTTTAGCATGGTTGTAAATCCATTCGGACATCCTTAGTTGGCTTTGAGAGAATAAAAAGTCAAAACTGATCTTTCTTTAGCTCCTGGAATAAAAATAACCTTCTTTCCCTACCTCCATATATGATATTCTACTTATCACACCACTGCTTGGCACTTTATTATTCAACGCAAAGCTCCCCTCATGAAAAATGACATCCATGGTTGTCAACAACCATTTAAATTGTCCGAACCCCACCATTTGAATATTTTTTTTACCAAATACCCATATCTCTTTACATATCACAATACCATGTTCCATCATATCAATAGCTTTCTTAATGAGGTCCAACAAATGCCTAAGTTATTAAAAATCAGTAAGCAACATGTTGGGTTTGTGAAGGATTTGGGCTTGGGCCTATGTTTAGTTTTCTTTTTCACTAAGTTGAAAAACCCTAGTTAGTATGTATATATATATCGAGGTCATGTATTTGTAATCTTTGTATTGAGCGTTATAAATGAAACCCTAGTTGTAGCTTGTGGACGTAGGTCACACTGACTGATCTACGTTAATCCTTTATCCTTGTGTCGTTTATTTTCCGTCGGCATACTATTTGTTTGTGATTGTGTGGTGGTACGCTACGCCACTTAAATCCTAACACAACATACTAGAATCCTTCCATGTCATACCTTCCACACAAAGAGACACTTTATTTGGCACTTGTTCGTTCCACTCTGTCTCATACCTGTGCCTAATAACCTGTCCAACATTCCTTCGAGATTCTTTACTTTGAACATAAGATCGTCCACTAGCAACCACTTACACCCATCCTTACCTTATGGGTTGGAGAAACTAAACGGATCAACTCATTTATCTTCTTTAACTCACCTAACTCCTTGCCTCCCTTGGATCTTTTCTCCATCCCCAAACCTAAAACTAACTCCTCTCTTTTGCTCTCTCTCTCTCTCTCTCTCTCTCTCTCTCTCTCTCTCTCTCTCTCTCTCTCTCGTAACACCATCTACTTTTTGAATGCCCATTACCTACCTTTCCTATAAGACATGTTAGGTTTATCATAATCCTAGATCCCACACCACTCTAATATTACTATCCATACAGTGTTACACCCCACATTCCCAAGACCCCTCCCCAAACCTGCCCTCACTTTCACTTGAATTTAAACTCCCAAGTCCTAATAGTTCTAACCCATCCTTCAAACTATCCCTTTTTGGAATGAAATCCCTTCACCCAATTTCCAAGTAATCCTTAACACACCCCTCTTGAAGCTTGATTAATAAAATTCCTCTGACCAAAGACATATTCTCTCCACCACCCCAAAGAAAATAAATATATAATACATCCATAAAGGAGAAAGTCATCTTACACACCTAATTTACTGCTTCTTTTGGGGTACAAAACCATGAGAAAGTGCAAGGATAACAAGAATTAGTTTTAATAATTTCAATTGTCCACCGTAAGATACCATGTTCCCTTTCCAATTCACCATAGTACTAATGTCAATCACTCACTTCCAACACTTAGTTGTTTGTTCCCGTATTTATTCCCACCAGGAACCTTTAATAAGTTATAGGGAGCTCGTATGACATTTAAACCTCCTTTGATCATGCATTAATCCTTTTAATTGTGCTTATTTGTGCCTTTGTTGTGTGCCTCTTTCATAAGAATGTTTAAAACCTATGCAACATGTCTTATTACCCCTCTCATTTTAAACTCCCTAGTTGAAGATCCATTTACCAACGTCAAAACTCATGAAGATTCCAAACATACTTGAATCCACTGCATCACTTTTCATCAAAGCCCATTTAACCCATCTTGGCATACACACAAAATTCAGTTTACATAATCATATTGCTTCTTCAAAATTCATTTGAAAATTACGTGTTACTTTTTTGTTTTCATAAAATTGTCCACTTCATTTGGTTCTAGTAACCCATCTAAATATAATAAACATACATCTTCACCTCGTAAAAGCGTTTTGTTCTTCCCCAGTTGAGTTTCTTATTGCTTTTTTCAGCCTTTGTTATATCTTCACCATACTCTTGGGTTTGAAATCCCTTAAATCGAACACTACAACACATATTAAAATTCTATGCATTGATTTTCCTTTGACTAAAAGTGTGTACATTTTGTGATAATTTTGGCAATATCCCCTTCTACTTGTCGCTCTGTGTCCCATCCATGCCTACGCCACCTGCAATTTTCCTTGCAATCCATCCTCTTTCTTCTTCCTTCTTTCTCCTCCTCCACAAAAACTTAGTGTTAAAGGTTAAAACAAAATAAAGAACTTCTGGAATTCCATAAGCTTGCCAACAAACCACAGGCACACACCTTCGTCCCTCTTAAGAAGATTTATGCCTTGTCTATGTCTGAGGTACCTAGGCCTCACCTCGTTTGCGTGCCTAGAAAAGATGTGTAAAAGATGTTCACACATATAGCGTGAACAAAAATACCAAGCCAAAAGAATAACTCCATGCATATTGATGCAAGGAAATTGATTGTTAAATCATACATGTGGAGAAACTTTATAGCTGTATGTGCCTTAAAGTGTGTAGACTAGATTGTGACACCCAATTTCTTCGATATAGTGAACACATTTGTTGTAGTGTCGTATCACGACTGTGGTTCTTTGGAGCAAAGCCACAAAAGATGAGAGTTATATCTGCGACTTAACACCTTTTAACCATGTACTACAAAATAATTGAACCCAAACTTGGGTCCTTAAGTCCTTTCAACTACTACATTCACTAAGTGTTCTACGCGCTTCATCTTCTGTCTCAACTCCTCAAATAAGCCTACCTCAGTTTGAGATAACTTTTTGAACTAGTCGCTTTGAAAATGTGGTCTCGTCACACTACAGTTTCCTGAGGCATGACTAAATATAATCTTTACAAATGAAATGTAAAATTTGTTTAAAACTTCACTAACAATTCAAGACTAAAATGGAAAATGCCAAGAATTCTTGTTCAGAATGGCCAGACCACCTTCTCTTCACCATTGTTACAAGAGCTGTAAACTCTCCTGATAATATATTAACTTAGATAAACCATATATCAAAAAACAACATGCTGATTGAGTTTGTCTAAAGCTCTTTCTTTCTTTAGGTGTCCTTAACTTGACACCACACTCATGTGGCCATTTCTTACATTGGAGCATTTTGGAAGGTTTCCATGCCACACTTTGTGTGTTCGTACTTACCTGAAGTCCTGTCTTTGCCTGAAGACCTTCTGTTTTATATGAAGTCCTTACACTCACATAAGCAGTTAAGCAACTTGACATTTCACTTTATTACGTAAACATTTGAAAACTTTTAAACACTTAATTGCATGTATTTCAACCCAAAAATAGTAAAAATGATAAGTTTTACATAAATCACCTTAAGCTCCTCTTTAGTGAAAAGTGTTTATCCTTACACTCTAACACATCCTATTATAAACGTATCATATCATAATTTGACTTTATACAAGGCGCTAGTATTATCTAAATAAGGGTCATAGTCGATTGGTCTAGCTTCTAATATGTGGTAGTAGCACTTCCCTATATTTTAATCTGACTGGAACACCGTAGGGCTTTTTGTTTATACTTCTATAGAAGGTAACTTCCAGATAGTTCCCATATTAGTATTATTATCTCACATTCTAGTTAATCATCATGTGATCTATCATTTATGCATACGATCCTATATATATTCCATAACTTTTGATAATATGACTTTGTTTATTTGATTATAAGCATATAATTTCCCGGCCTCCATCTTCATTGTGGTTTATTATTGTTGTAGGAACTGCTGAGGCGTCAAGGCAACAAAAGCCGCGGTGATATCCCAATCATATATGTTATTCTCATCGGTTTGCTCGGGATCCTCTTGGGTTATTTGGTGAAATAAAGAGTTGAGTTCCAAATCCCTGGCAGAGCCTGTGTTAATTATGATACGAGAGAGAAGCACTGTGGTCAAAGTCAAAACTGGATTTTTTATAAATTTTATTTTGACTTTTTTTAATGTTGTGTAATTTGCATCCATTGCGTGCCCAATGATTTGTTAACATCGTAATCTAAGGTCATGTGTGGGGTTTCTTACATTTGTTACAGAGTTGAGTCGACCCGATTAAGAACCTTCCTCCGGTACATTTTTTAGATTTAAACCTTTTTTATTTAAATCTTTTCTTAATTATTGAGTCTTTAATAGCATGCTAGTTGACATCTATTGATCTTCACAGAAAAAAAAAACCACATAAAGTAAAGAGAAAACAATTTATAAAGTAACAAGAAAATTGATTAGACTGCAACATTGTTGGTTTTGTTATGTTACTAAGATTAAGTGAACTTGTTTGATACAGTATGGGCTTTAAACTAAAAATGTCACTCAGGTTCAACGGAACAAAACCACCAGTTTGAAAATGTTAAAAAAAATTGTCTATGAAATCAAACCGATACCGTGATTGGTTGGTTTCAACAGTGTGAATGGAGCCATGAATACCAATAATATTACTATTAACGAGAGCCTATTAGGCTATATAACTTCAAGGAAAGGAAAATGTGCTATTGATTAGGCTGGTGGAATATCTTTGTGACAAGATAAATGTAAGGTGGGACTAAAGGAGCATAGAGAAAAACTTGATGGGCTAAATTACAATTGTGAATATGACAATAAGAAGGATGAATGATGGAAAAGAATGGAGTGCATAATGGGGTTGACCATTAAGAAACCCTAAATCCAATGACAAATGGCTTTGAATCATTGTATGGTGGTAGATGAGAAAGAACATATAATGGGTTTGTGGGCATCACAATCCACCTCCATGCATGGTGGACTCTAATAGATTTGACCATCAAAGTTTCTACTATATGCATGGTCGATATTAGTACACATGACACAACTATTGTATTATGTTACGTTCTTTTAGAAAGGCTGACTTGCACGTCGACTAACCTGCTCTTGTATCTACTCATTTGTGATTTGTTCATCATAAATTTGAAAAAAAATATTTTTTCTACACACATTAGTACTATTTTGGTACTATTATACTACAAGTCATTTGATTATTAGTTTATTGAGTTATATTATGTCAAAGAATCTAACATCGATCAGTCAATTTTAGAGTTTCGAAGTTGAGGATGGGTCCCACAAAAGGAGCAAACTAGATCAACAACTATGATACGTAAAATGGTCACTATTGTTTAGCGGAATAAAAAGTGGGGAGAGCATGGATGGTTACTTTTTGCTCTTTTTGGGGTATTTATGGAAGGATAAAAAGTATGTGGGCAATAAAGAAAGCGTTGTTTTCAAGCGGATTAAATGAAACTTTTACGTTTAATAAACGATTTTATATATTTAAAATCAATCAGTGATGTAAACATATATTCTTTGCTAAAATTCAATGAATAATAACTGGTTCAAAATTCTCATTTGAAATTGATTCGGTTTGTAAATGAGTAAAGCTTATAACAAAGTTAACTTTCTCGTTTGATCCCTTTAAAGTAAACACATATATTAATTTTAAGTTATATACACTAATCTAGGCCGAGTTCTACACTAATCTAAGCTTCTTAGCTTGGTCACTAGTTAATGAATTTGTTTCACTCATGTAAAAGATATTAATTTTTATTTAAATGTGAAAAATAAACGACATGACCTCTTGCTCAAACTTTTAGCTCTTAAAGAATAAACACAAATTTCATCTTAAACAAGCAATCTATTCAATACAAAACTACCTGTATATGTCGTTAAAAAAGTAAGAGGATATACTAACAATCATAAACACACCTACTTAATTCTAAAACAAAATTATACTAAGTTTGTAAGTAATAATAAATTTGTTAACATGTAGTAATTATTGCTTGCATTTAATTTAATTTTAAAAATGGTTAAAAAGTTAACTAACATATTGTGATTGGTGAGCAAGCATCTACAAAAGTGTTGCATGGGTTAAACCTTTTTTGCACCCTCACACCCATGTCGATATTGAACCGCCTTCTTTTTCCACTTAACTTTTAATGCTCTTTTAGTCCCACAAATATGCTTTTGTTGATCACATGGTTTATGGCTTTTATATATACAAATGTACACTATAATAAATACATATATGTATGCATGTGGCACCTAAGGTGGTAAATCCACACAAAAGAGATACCAGACCATAAACAGTGTTCCGTCTTAAAAATCACCGATGCGTTACGACTCAGGAGTGTACATGTTCAAAAGAGCTGTGATTCTTGAATTGTACCAAAGTATTATGGTACACAAGAGTTCTGAAATTGACTTTTATATACTTGAAAGTGAGAACCATGAGGAAGTAAGTAGATCGAGTTACTTGCATAGTTACATTGACCTACCACAAATATAAACTTCATATTTATAATTATATATGGTTCCACATAACAAGAGTCTATTGCTAACCTTTGTAATGTATAATTAAACATGTTAACACGGTTGTTCAACACATTATATATTAAGAACATTGAATTTTATGGAATCATAATAGAAATCATATAACTAAGTATATATAATTCAGTCAATGAGTTCTAGATCAACTGTTTTAGGAGAAGACACCTTATGACTTTCTAAAGTGAAGATCATGGGTTGGAGTCTTATTAGGTGCAATATGCTCCTAGTGGACCAAGGGTTTTACCATAGTGTGCCTTTTGGTGGTGGGTTTCCCTTGGAATGGTGGGCGAGCCGGGTCACCAGCGCTGTCTGTGATCGCGGGCGTGGGTGGTCTTTCGCCATTGGGTTTACCCGGGTGACCGGACTTAAAGATTATTCGTTGGCCGTTCAAAAAAATATATATATAATTTAAAGCTTGCTTAATAAAATACGAATAACTGAAGAAAACCAGCTGTGATGATAACGTAATTAAAACAAAAATACACAATAAGTGGTAATAACCAAGCTAATATTTTCTTTCTTTTTATGGAAAAGATTAATACTCAGCATAATTTGATATGTTAAGATCATTTAATTTGTTAAAAATTATATACAAATGTCACGAAACTAATTTGTAGATATTATAATCTTGGGTTTTTTTCCTAGAAAGTAATGGATTTTTTTATAAAGTGGTATCCAAACTTTTAAAAAAGAAAATTAAATTAACTACATAATGTTTTTGGTCAAATACCGGATTAATACATACCCATTTTTATTTTTTATTTTTTATTTTAATCTGATCTTCAATCACAATATATATATATATATATATATATTTATTTATTTATTAAACAAGAAAATTAAAAGGATTGTTTTATATAACTACCTTTTTTGTTATTTATACACTCTATTAATGTCTATATCTCTCTCCATGTATCTATATATATATATATGTATAGAAAGATATAAAAAGATGAAAATAATAGGGTGTATCTATAACATACCCTTTTTAATATAAAAAATTAGTTTAATGTTTTTTTCATGTATTATTTACAAGGTGATGGATTCTCATATAAAGAATTACGTTGAGCTAGGTCGTGGGCTTTTCATGAAAACAAAAAAGTAGATTAATCTTTCTGTCCATCAATGGCATTGAGTTGAATGTATCCAGCCTCAGTTTCTAGTGAAGGGTAACCGGAAAATGATAATTAGAAATTACATGTGATTTTATTGAATTTTTTTCTCATTAAAATTATATCGTCCCTCTTCTATTAAATAATCATACTAATTACTATAATATTATAAAATAAAATTCAAATTAAAATAGTTTTTTAATGAATTAAGAAAAAAGTTATTTTATTAATTTAATTTATAAAGAAATAAATTTTCATAAAATAAGATTTTTTTGTAAAAAATCAAACTTTTTAAAAATACGTATATTTTAAAATTAATGTTTTTATAAAGTAAATTTTTTTAAACAAAAAATAATTAAAATCATGAGCTATGATAAGAAAGATTTTAAATTATATTTTTTAAAACGTTTATCTAGAAACAAAAATATACATAATTTTAATCACATCTTATGTAAGAATATCCTTTTATAATTATTAAAATTTTATTGTATTTAATTTTTTATTAATTTAATCCGTGTAATACATGTGTTTATATGCTATATATTTATAATTTTGATGAAGTGGAAAAAATATAATTTCATTAAAATCTTTACTAAACATTACTTACAGATATTTTTGAAGTGTGATGCGATAAGAAAAATATTTTTTCAAAAAAGGGTAAGTTTCTTTAGAGGTTATAATAAAGTAACAGATTTTTTTATGCTTTGGATGCCCTCTCCTTCCACAAAGCATGCAATATCAAATTCTTTATTTATTTTTTCTAAGAGTGAAAGCCGCTTTCAATAATAAAAGATAAAATGAATTCTCAAGAAAATTATACTTAACATGTTAAAAGGATATGTAAATAATAGACTCGATCAGTTTGGCTCACAGGCCGTATCAACATTAATATATCAATTTTAAGATTGAGCTTGTTTTTCAAATGAGTTTCAATCGAAGCAATCATTAGTAGCTCATGAGTGGTTTATCTTATTGATTTATTTACAGCTCTATGGGTTTGCGGATGAAAGAAGAACATGCTGTTAAAAAATTCTCACTTTTCATATAAGTAATACAAGTTCTACATGTTATTATGGCAAAATTTTTATCAAGGTTCTTTGTAATTGTATCTACTAATATTAAATTGACCCTCAAAAGATTTGCAAGACTAAAGGAGAAACTTGATAGAAAGCATGATCAAAGAATAAATTAAGAAGCGGTCCAACAATAGATCGAATTCATGAAAGTTATTACAATATCAATACACAATTGGAATATATATATATAACAAAAACATGTGAAGCAACATTTATATTAGTTAACTGTAGTATATATTTTTTTGTTACCTTAAAATCATCCTTATTATCTCATAGAGAAAGTGACTCTTCAAGACTGCTTTTTCTAAAAGCTCGTTGTCAATTATGAAATTCCCTTTGTTCTTGGACATTATGCATATACAGTGTGTTTCGTCTACTTTCTTTGATCATGGTTGGCTAGGGGTCCATTTTATTTCAACTTTACTTTGGTCCCTATATTCGTACTCCACGTTAATGTTGAATTCTAGGTAGTGTTTAAAAATCTAAAATCAAGATGTATGCTATTAAGTTATTAATTTTCTAGACTAACAAAATGTACAATTCGCACAATTAAAATGGAGTTAATATTGTATCTTATTAGGCTATTCAAGCTGCAGACATAAAACTCTAACAAAATCTATTACAAAAGACAAGTAATATGCATGAGACATTGTTGGGTACTTAATTAGGTACCGGCCAACATGCTAATATATATA
>BJCM01087463.1:0-11469 GCA_018326385.1 Flaveria bidentis
AAAGATTGAAGACTGAAGACAATGTAAATCTTAGGGGGAGTATTGTTAGAACCCTTAGAAGATTAACATTTAGTCTTTTATTGTCTATTTTATATTTTGTACTAGTATAGGGACTAGTTTTGTAAATTGTTAGTTCCTTAGTTTCTAGTATAAATAGCTTAGACTAGACTAGAATTACGAGGAGTGAGTTTTAGTTGTTAACTGCTTTCTTACTCTTGTAATTGTCTTTGCTATATCAATGAACTGTGAATTTTGTTGATATTGCTTGATTTAATTACAATTGTTTGTGTTTCTTTTTGAATTGTTTACATAAATCATTACATATTGAATCAATTGATCCTATCACATTTTAGTGCTGCTAATAAAGAACTTTTGAAGCTAAGTATGGAACTTCCGTAGACAAATAGAGTTCTTCCGAAGATAAAGTTCAAGAACAACTTCCGAAGGAAAACTCCAACTTTCGAAGACAAAGTCTTCTCTTCCGAAGTTCAAGAATTAGAAGATTTCAAGATGATGACTTCCAATGTAGAAGTCCCAAAGCCTCGGAAGAAGTAAGTTTTTTCCGAAGTATAATTGGCCTTGGAAGAACTTGTTCTTTCAAAGCCAATTAACCTTCAAAGACACTGTTATGAACTAGTGGACATAAGTATGATCATTCTGACACTCCACAGTAGACCTCTGATATACTGTATGATGCTTTCTCCAAAGGCCATATAGTTGACTATACTTTATTCCACTGTTCACCTTTATCAGCTAGTATAGTTACTAACTTTAGTTCGTGACAAAAGGTAAGTCATAAACATGTAATGACTACCAAATCTTAGATAAGATATTATTAAGATACCTTAACTTTAGCTTTGTATTATTTTCTTCAGTTATAGGTTTCCAGCTGGTATCAAAGTATATTCGACTATAAGTGATAGTATTTATAGTTTCTTATTGTAACTCTTGTAAGATGCTTGTAAGAGTCTTGTAATACTTTGAGTTGAGAAGTAATATATATACAAGTACCTTGAAAATTATTTCCTTGTGTTCTTTGTTACTTACTATATTATTATCAACTCTTAAAAGAGATTCTTCTTCATCTAAAAGTCGTGTGTGTGATTAAGTGAGGTTGAGAGAAAACTTAAGTGTTAAGTAACAAATATTGATCCTGCAGAAGACTTAATGTTGGTTCAAGTGTATGTAGATAACATTATCTTTGGGTCAACTAAACCACTCCTTTAGACCTGATCTTGAGGGGACTGTGGGGATGAACACCTTCACAAGGCTATGATTGGGTCTCTTATGTACCTCATAACCAGTAGACCTAATATCATGTTTGCCACATGCATTTGTGCAAGATATTAAGCCAACCCCAAGATGTCAAACCTGGTTGTTGTCAAGAGGATTCTAAGATATCTTAAAGGTGCTCTAATACTAGGCCTTTGGTATCCAAAGAATTCTGACTTCAATTTGTATGCCTATATAAATAGTGACTATGGGGGTTGCAATATGACTAAAAGTCAACATCTAGGGGATTTCATTCCTTTGTGGAAGGATAGTCTCATGGCAATGCAAGAAATAATCATGTGTGTCTGCATCAACTACTAAAGCTGAATACACTACTGCTGCCATGCTCAAGTGCTTTAGATTCAAAAGCAAATGATGGACTATGGATTCAACTTGATAGAGACTCCTATCCACATAAACAACAATAGTTCTATCTCTATTATAGAGAACCCTATGCAACAGTTAAGGACAAAAGACATCAATATTAGGTATCATTTGATTAGAGACAATCAAAATTAGGTATCATTTGATTAGAGATAATTTTCAAAAGAAAATTTTCAAACTAGTTAAAGTTAACACAAATGAATAGTATGCTAAATAGTTCACCAAAGCTTTTGATGAACAAAGACTCAAATATCTTGTATTAGCTATTATGATGATTAACCTCGAGTAGATTTTCTTAAACTTAACTCAATATTATTTCTAAAACATGTGTCCTAATTTGTCTATTTTATCACCATCAAAAGCCCATGTTTACTTTGGAATAAATTCTTTTAAGTTATATTCCTTAGAATTTTGAAATTTTTAAACACCTTTCCTTTCGAAAGACATCTAGTTGCCATTGGAATTATGTCTTCAAACAAAATAACTACTTACCTTCAGAAGAAATTATGAATTCTCTTTTGAAGCTTAAATCTGCTCATAAGTACTTATATGCTTTTAAAGAACACATTTCTTTTGAAAGCAATTAAGTCTTGGAAGATTTATTCTCTTTAGAATAAAAGTTCCAAGTCTTGATCTCTTCCAAAACTAAACATGTATCAGAAGTGAAAATTCTCCAGGTATCTTCCTTCCAAAGAAAATTTTTCACAACTCTTAGAAATATTTTCCGAAGTCAAATTGGATTCGAAAGCTTTTATCAAAACATCCGAAGACAAAATACCTTCAAGAAATTTTCGACTTCCAAGAAAACTACCTTCTTGGGCACTTTTTCAGAGGTGGGAGCGAAATTCGAATTTCAAAGTTTATACTTTTCCAATAAATTTGTCTCAAATCCAATTCATATAAATATACCCAACGGTTCCCTCCTCTTTCACTTTCCTCCTCTTCTGCAACTTTCTCTAACCTAAATCGCCCACAAACCGCTTTTGTTCTTATTTTCCTTCACCTTAAAGCTTTATCAAATGGCTAACCTTGATCACAGAAACTAGCCTTATTTTTTCATACAACTTCACAGATAATCAACTTGCCCTGTTGAACTCTAAAAAAGATCCAAGTTTCTTAGAGGTTTGTTGTTTTCTTTCTTTGTCCAATTACCTCACCTCCTCTCCATTGATCCTCCGTTGTATATGGATCAACTTTTGGACTTTTGGAGGACCTGTGAAGAGGTCACCATGGATTGGGAGAAGGCAGTATCTACCATAGTAGAGGGGATGACAAACTTTATCACTTCGGCCATTATCAACACTTATCTTCAGCTGGATGATGTAGAAGGTGATTTGTCCTTTCCAAAAGTTGTTGCCAACCACTCCTTTGAGCAGATGGGTTATGAGGGAGATTTCTCTATAAGACCTTCAAGAAAGGGAATGTATCTTTTTAATGGAAGTACATCCTTGATGTAGTCATACAAATTTGTCCAATAAGCATGGAAGATGGGACTAGATTCCTGAGGATCTCTCCTTTATAGTTCATGGAATGGTTCATAGGGTCAAGTTCAGGTACAGATGATAGTTTCAAATGGATTGATCCGTGTGTATGATATGATGCAATTGACAATTATATGAATAAAGTAATCAACATATGCAATTATCAGAAAATATCATAGAAGTTTCATTGACATTAGCAAAGGATTACAATGTACATAGAGAGAGTTCTATTTCCAAGTCAACCTGCACAAATACATATAATCCTATTTATACTAATCAAGAAACAAAAGGAACATATATTTACAAAATAAGTCCCTATACTATGACAAAAATAAAACTAAAGACTAAATGCTAATCTTCAAGGCTTTAACAATACTCTCCCTAAGATTTGCATAACTCTTCAGTCAAAAGAAATCTCCAGGTTCTTTTTTGATTTTGAACATGAGCTTTTCTTTGTACAACTCCATTTCTCGTAACCCTTCTTTATTGATGCCTTAAATTTTTCTCCCAAAATCCCTTGCTCAGGCTTTGAATCATTTGTTTTAATTTCCATAGCATCCATCACCAGGAGTGTTTCCTTAGACAGACCTACTATGTCAAAATTGGCATACATTTCAATTGGACTTGAATTATCTTTTGTATGAATCTCCAACACTCCTTTACTTGATATTCTCATAAACTCTATATTGTTTATGTCCTTCTTTACAATATTTTCATAAGCCATAGCTTTTCTTAATGAAATCCTCTCCATCGTTGCATTCATTACCTTTATTATTGTCATAAAGTACTTTCTATCATGTTCTGCATCAACAGAGGATACTTGCACAAACTTTTGATTGGCCAAAAATGATATGTAACTCGGATGAAGAAGTTTAAGCTCAAATACCCCAAATAAACTAATCAAATCTTTATCCCAATTGTCCTCATTTCTAACAAGCTTAAGATAAAAGTCTGTCGAGTCATAAAATCATCTTAGGATTGGTTTAGATATTTGAGATCTATCTATAACCTTCAATCCAGGATTGGTAACTTTATCAAAATACTTATCACCAAATGCCTCCAAGTAATCTTCTTCAATGAATACACTGTATCTCCTTTCTTAGATCTTCTCTTTAATGTATCAAAGTACTTCTTATCTTCCTTATCACATCTTGTTTGTAGAAAAGCTGGCATTCTTGAGATTCCTCTATCAAGTAAAATTACAAAGTTCTCTTCCCTAGCAGCCTTTGAAGGGTTTATGAGAGATAACTTATATAACTCCTTTAAACCTTGGACAAGAAGTGTTATAATGCTTGAGTAGAAATGATACACATCACATATAAAAATTTTACTTTCTTTATCAAAAATGCATTAAACACTTCATCATATTTCCATGCTACTATCTTCACTTCTCTAGTTTTATCAAGCACAATTATAGGGTTCAAGTGCTCGGATATAGATAGCCCTGTTTGAAGTACATTTCTCACTAGATCACCAGCAAATCTTGCTTTGTTCTAGAGTTGTTTCTGATCCAAATCAACTTTGTAAGCACGTTGTTCAAAGTTAGGAAACATTCCAATTAGCTCCTTCCTTTTCTCATGAGTTTTTCTCACCAACTCCATAGATTTTATCTCTTATGGTTTCAGAACTCTTGTTCTCTTTGTTATTTTCAAATATTAGGGGTTGTCCATGTCAAGGACAATCATCTTATAATATATCTTTTCTGTTTCTTGAAAGCTCCTGACTAACCTTCTTAAAGAGTCACTTTGAAGTCTTTTTAGCCTCTTCCATGAATAATTACTTGATTGCAACAAAGTCCTTAGAGCTGGAATACTTATATCATCAGGATCTGGATAGTGCAACTCAGTAACAGGAATATCATCAACATTTAAGCTTTCACTCATCGGAGCCCATTCCCTATGTTCTAAGCCAATTTCATTTGTATCAACTAGTGCTGACGACTCTGCAATAATACATTTCTCATATTCGTCATTTATTTGAGTCACAGTCAGACCATCTAAAAATACTCTGTTGTACTTTTTCTTGACAAGATAATTGTATCTATCTTCAAAATCTATTAGTATATCTTCATGAACATGTTTGATAGGTGTCTCAACTATATCACATACATTCTCATCTTTTACGACTTCATCATAACACTCATCAGGCAAATCAGAATCAATGTCATCAAGTGCTTCTATTTGCTCTTATATATCTCCTTCCACATTCTAAGCTTCTTCAACAATCTTTTGGATCTTAGATGAAATAGTAGATGTTTCAACTTATATATCTTTCTTTTTCCTTTTTCAGCTTCTTTAAACTTTCCTATCATAGCCTCTTCATATTCTTTCTTATTCTCTTTCTGAGTAACAATCACTTCAGTTTCCTTTTCTTGTTCAATAAAACTTTTGCAAGACCAGTGAAGGGTGTCACTTATAACACAATAACACAATGAGGAGATTAACCAAACTTAATCAAAGTGTAAGACTGGATTAACCACAAGTATGACACTAAGAGCACAAGTAATAAGCAAGAGACAGAACAAGAGAACACAAGTGTTTGGTTTTCAAGGATGCAGTATATTGCTTTCTCAAGTTCTATTACAAGTGTTACAAAGCATAATGGATAGATAAAAGAACAAGGAATACTTATACTACATCCTACAGTCGGCTATACTTTGAAAGCCAGCTGGATACAATTGACTAGACACAAACAAAATCAATTGTAGAGTCAAAAGGCGGATTGCCTTTTGACTAGTGACTATGACATGCCATAGCTCACATCCTTATCTATTACAAAAAGGATAAAGTACAAGAAGTAGAAAGTTATAGACTCGAGACTTTAATGTACGGTTACCAAAAGCATGGACCTTTTCACCAACTCATGTAAGTTGGTGACTTTACAGAGATGCAGCGGAAAGGTGTCCAACTTTATGAAACAGTACATCTGATAAAGCATATCTTAAAAGTCTTTGGAAGAAATCTGCCTTCATGAGTTGAAGCTTCAGAAGACTTTGTCTCTGAGGATTCAGAAGACTTCATCTTTGGCTTCGGAAGATATTGGTCTTGGCTTTGGAAGATTTCACACTTAGAATATTTCTGTTGCATGTGTGAAACTTCCTAAGCATTCTTCTTCAATGAACTTGTGCAACATGCATGATAGACTTTGGATGTTTGGGTTACATCAGTCTCTTCATTAATCTCAACAAACTCCCCCTAGGCTGATGCTACCAAAACACTTAGTAGACTTAAGATATCAACAGTCCTCATTAGAATGATCATCATTCCTTTCTTCATAAGGTGATCAGGATCCATTAGACTGTCAAAGTGTCTTCTCATGTCAAAAAGATCATGTAGAGGCAACTGAAATATATATCTTGCCAAGTGTAAATCTCTTCAGTGCCTTGATCTCTAATGATATGCCATCTTTCTGGATTTGTGGTGTATGTCCAAGACAAGATGGGTCTTCCTGATGCTAGAGGAGCTGTTTGAATTGGAGTTGATATAGCATCCTCTGGTTGCACATCCTCAAGATGTTCTAACTCATCCTAGGGTTTTGAAGAGGGTGCAGTCTTTTTCTTTTTTGGCTTTTGTTTAGAAGCCATCCTCTTCTTTCTCTTTACAGGTTTTAACTGAGAAAACTGGCTTGCAGTACCAGATTGCTCTTCATTATCTTTCTTAGTTGGGACTTCCTCTCTCTCAGGCTTAGAAGGAGAGGGAGGTTGACCCTGCTGTGGATCAGAAGATGAAGCTTGCTAAGATTCAGCAGGAGGTCCAGGTTGTGTTGTCTCTAGTTGTTCAACATAAAACTCCACTTCAGGTGGGGCTTGACTTGGAGGTGAGTGTAAGTCAATGAGCTCTCCACTTTTGATCTTCTGCTTGATCACCCTGATATGCTCATCCATAGTGGATAGAGACATAGGGCCAAGTCTCCTTCTAGAGAATCCATACAGCTTAAGCTCATCATCCTCTGCCTGTCAGCAGACTTCTTCATACTCTTTTGGATGATGGCTCTTGATTTTGAAGCTTCTTCCCTTAGCTTTCTCGTAGTTGTCTTTTGGTCCTTGACTTCCTCAAGTTCATGTTGTTTTAAGTACTCAAACTCAACATAGTCATAGGACAGGGGAAGAAGTGCTTCTGCTTGATAGAGGCTTGTGGCACTCATGTAGTTGATCATCTTGATCATATCTTCTTCTTTGTCTACCTGAGGTTCTTATTGAACCACATCCTCTTGTGCAGGACTTTCTTGAACTGGGGAGAGAGTAGGCATATGCTTGTACAGTCTTTTCTTTTTTCTCTCTTCTTTGACTTGTACTAGAAGCTTTGCATCTTCTGCCTCCTTCTCCCTTGACTTTTCCAGGTCAACCAGTTCATTTAACTCTTCTAAGGGGAGAGAAATGACACTATCTTTGTCATAGTTCCTTGTCTACAGATAATTTATCCTGACTGTCCTCAACTTATCATTCTGAGTATTTGTTCTGGGGGCAACCCTGATAGTAGACTCCATGAGTCTTGAAGACCCACTAGAGGAACTTTCTCCCCTCAGCATCCTTTTCCTCTCTCTCTCCTCCTCCTTAATCTCCTCAGATGTCATCATTCTTTTCCCTTTGTCACTCACAGACCTTTGTGACTCATGGTGGAGAGAGCTTTGGCCTTCATTGCTTGATGCAGCTTCTAAGCTCTGGCTAAAGAGAGGTTGAGAATCACCTTCACCAGCAAGTGTCTCAAAAAGGGCATTGATCACAACAGCAGTTGTTGGTGATAAGACTGGGCTCTCATGTTCTATCACTGGGCCTTCAGTCAAGGTTTCCCCTATGAAGCTAATCTTAGGGTCTGCCTCAACATCCAGTTGACCGATGACATTGCCTAATTCCCACATTCTCCTTCTAAGGCTGAACTCCCCAATGATCCTGTCTTTGATTCTTTGAGCCAACTTGTCAGCTTGTCTTGATTTTCTTGGATTAATGAGTGGCATGTTGACTAGATCCATACTGTCATAATAGTTCAAGGTCTGAAAATTGAAGATCTCTTGCTGCCCTTGAACTTTCATGATGATTAGGGCTCTCCTGTTGCTGTCATACCTCCATCCAATGATATGATTGCAAGTTGATAGAGATGACATTGTCCTTGGTATCCCTTCCTCAAACAGACTTTGTAACGAGTCTATAGAGTTCACATTAATGTGAACTTGAGGAGGTTGTTAAGTAGGCACAATTGCAAGTAAGGATGGTGAGTCCTCAGTGTCCATACTCCCTGAAGAACTCCCAGGTTCTGTGGTAGTAATGACTTTCTCCACCTGTTTGGCAGCATCACCCACTTGCATAGGTGAGCTAGGAGTTAGGTCAATCACCTTCACATGTTCTTATGTTCCTGGTTGAGCTCTTCTTAAAGGTCTCCCAACTAGCTGTTCCTTAAGATATGAAATCTTAAGTTGCTGATCATTGATCCTGTTCTGCAAGGTAGTCACTTGAGATTCAAGGTGACTAACCTTGCAGACTAAATAGGTGCATGTTGTAGATAGTTTTTGCACCTTTAGTCTTAGGTCCCCCTCATCTTCATCAGAAGACTCATTGGGGGATGAGATGATTGGACCAAAGTCCTCACTCTCACCACCAGCTTCAGGTTCTTGGCTGCTAGATTTCCTCTACTCACTGGCAATCTCAGTTGAGATTTTAGTGGGCTGAGTTGCCATGGTTGAGGTCTTAATTATGTAATCACTTTCTAATGTGAGAGCCTCTTCCATATGGACATCCTGAACAGGTTCAGAAGTGTCCACCTCAATATTAGGTGACTGATGGGGGCTAAAAATAGGAGCCTAAGAAGCACTCATCTCTCTTTGAGTAGGGGAAAAGTAGACATAATCATGGTACTCACTGAAACCTAGATCTTCATCAGTGTAGAAGTCAAGGTTGTGGATAGGTTGGTTGAGATCTATAGGCTGGGGATGGTAACTGTCCCCTGAAGTTTGATCACTTGAGTGTTGAGACTCAGAGTGATGGCTTAAGGATTTTGGCTAATGAGCTTATCAGGTTGAGCATGAGGAACCTCGGCACTGATCCTTGAATAGATGGGAGTGGTTTGCTCCTCAGGAGAAATGGGAGCTCAAGTGTCCACTTCCTTCTATATGGGTAAGTATATAGGGGCCTCCACAGACTGAATAGTCTGTGTAGGGGTTTGTTTGGATTTTCTTTGGTAGGTGATGGTGATTTGAGGCTGTGTGGGTGGTTGGGATGTAGCAGGTGTGGGTTCAACACTAGCTTGTGCTGCTAGGTTGTCACCTTGAGCAATGAGCTCTAACAATTTTAGGACTAGAGCTGTTTCTACCCTAGAGAAGCCAATAGTGGGCTTTCTTAGTATTTTAAAGATTCTGGGCTTCATCTGTCTCAGTTTAAGAATGTTACCTGTTTCCTTTAATTGTGAGCCCAGTTCACAGTTAAGAATGTACTAGACATATCTAGGAAACATGTAATATTCTAAGGAGTCTAAGTTAGCAAGCAAGTTGGTATAAACAAACTGAGAATACCTAAACTTGACCCCCTGAATCATTTCATAGATGATGAAGGAGAGATCCTCAGGAATCTGGTCCCATCCACCATGTTTGTTTGATAAGCTATGGATGACCACATGGAGCAGGAATCTCCACTGGGATGAGACCTTCCCTTTCCTAAAGGTATTTACATAGAAATCTCCTTCATATCCCGTCTGCACAAAGGAATGATTAACAGCTTCCTTTGGAAAGAACACCTCACCTTCTTCATCATCTAGCTGAAGATGCATGTTGATGATGGTTGGAGTGATGAAGATTGTTCTCCCCTGCACTGTGGCAGACAGTGCCTTCTCCCCATCCATAATAACCTCTTGGCAGGTCTTCCAAAATTCTAGCAGATGATCCTCATAGAGTGGAGGATCAATGGTTAGGGAGGTGAAGTAGTTAAGAATCGACAAACCTCTGAGAAATGAGGATCTTTCTCAGAGCTTAATAGAGGAACCTGATTATGTTGTCTGTGTAGCTGCATGGTAAAGTTGGGATCATTTCTATGAGCAAGGTTGGCCATTTTGAGGTAGCTTAAAGATGAAGAAAGAAAGAAGAAAGAAATTTCAGAGAGAAATTTGGGGTTTTAGGCTTGGAGAAAGAACAAATGATAGAAAGAGGGGGAAACCATTAGGTTTATATGTGAGAAGGATTTCAGATAAAGTTTAATGAAAGAGGATAAACTTTGAAATCCGGATGTCGGTCCCCTCTGAAAAAGTAGTTTACTTTTGCTCAAAAGTAGTTTTCTTGGAAGTCAAAAAGCTTCCGAAGGTAAATTATCTTCGGAAGTTTTTAATGAAAAAGCTTCCGAAGCTAAAAAGACTTCAGAAGAATTTCCTGAGAGTTTTGAAAATATTGCTTTGGAAGAGAAATTAAAACCTGAATGCTTTGTATATAAAACAACAAAGCTTCCGAGAGATAATTTTGCTTCAAAAGTAAATGGTCCTTAAAAATAAGTAAGTGTCTGAGACAGGTATTTAAGCTTCGGAAGATAGATCTGAAAACTCTTCCGAAGGTAAATTTCTTAGACAGTTATTTGTTTTGAAGGCATGATTTTCTTTCAAAGTTAAAAGGATAACTTCCGAAGGATCAGAAATTGTCAAGAATCTAAGGAAAGTCTTCGAAAAGATATTTTCATCCGAAGAAAACAAGAGCTTATGAGAGTGATGAACTAGACAACTTAGGACACACATATTTTAAGAAATAATAAGAATTAGTTTTAAGAAAAACCTACTCAAAGTTAATCATCCCAATAGTTGATATTGGATATTTAAATCTCTGTTCATCAAAAGCCTTTGTAAACAGATCAGCATATTGTTCATCTATGTGAACTTTGACCAGTTTAATTAATCTTTTTTCATAGTTATCACTTATTAAATAATACCTGATATTGATGTGTTTGGTTCTTTAGTGCTGCACAGGATTCTCTGTGATTGAGATAGCACTGTTATTGTCTATGTGAATAGGAGTCTCCTTGAAGTTTAACCCATAGTCCAGTATCTGATTCTGAATCCAAAGCATTTGAGCACAACAGCTTGCAGCAGTAATGTATTCAGCTTCAGTAGTTGATGCAGAGACACAAGATTGTTTCTTGCATTGCCATGAGACAACCCTTTCACCAAGAAACTGACATCCCCCAGATGTAGACTTTGCAGTCATGTTGCAACCACCATAATCACTATCTGTATATGCATATAGATTGAAGTCAGGATTCTTTGGATACCATAAACCAAGTGTTGAAGCACCTTTTAGGTATCTTAGAATCCTTTTGATAGTGATGAGGTGAGATATCTTAGGGTTGGCTTGATATCTTGCACAGATG
>BJCM01087464.1:0-10145 GCA_018326385.1 Flaveria bidentis
TGTAGAAAATTTATTACTCACCCCATTCTACATAGAATATTGTATATTAAAAATAATTTTATTTAGACCATTACCAAAGTAATCTATCTTTTCTCATCATTATTTACATTACACGCTTATTTTTAATTTAAACAAAATGTATTTTAAAGGGACAAACAACTTTTAGGACCCAAGTCAACTCAAAATGACCAAACTCGTTTCACACGGGTCACAACTTTACTTGTTTACTGTAAGACGGTAAAATACTGAAAAATATTATTGAACAGTTAGGTTATAATATATAGAGATAACAAGTAACCCTAGAAACCTAACTGGTCCGTGGGCTCATTCTAATCAAACCCTAATAATATATTCTAATACTCCCCCGCAGTCGTAGCGGAAGTAACGTACGCTAAGACTGAAAAAACAATTACAAAACATAAATCAATAATAATAAGATAAACATGCTTCAATCGACTCAACTATCCAAACTTTTGCCAAATGACGATGTTGTGCTTGATGTTGTCATTCATGTTTTGGTTGATTGTGTTACCCATAGTTGGCTTGATAGTTAATTGGTTCTTGATTCTCAGAATGATAAATCAATAATTGACGACCATAGTCGTTCATGACTTGTCGAGGCTAGTAGCCGATTGTCACTTGTATCCGAAGATCAAGAGATTAAAGCTAAAGGAATAAAAAAAAACAAGGCACGTGACCGCGTTTAGGAGGTGACCAAGAGAAAAAATTCGTAGACATAAAAAGAAAAAAAGAAAAAAACAAAGAGAAAGGCCGGTGACCATGGTCAGATGGCGATCTTTATGACTCGTAGATCAAGAGATAAGATTCGTAGATCTATGAAAAGGAAAAAAATCAATTAAACCGTAGTTTGAGATCGTGGCCGTGGACAGTCCTTGGTACGGCTAAAACATTGAGAATAAAAAAAGGAAAAGCAAGTGATTGTTGCATTTTATGAGTCATAATTCAAGAATAAACCACGAATATGATTGTGAACCAACCAAAAGAATAGATATCTTGTTTGAATATTTAGTCGATAACAAAGTTTATTCAACAAAAACTAGAAAACAGAGAAGAACAAAACAGAAAACAAAGGTGGGACAGGGCGGCAATAGTGCCCGTGTCTAGGGTTTGAACTCGGTTGCGATGACTAGGGTTTGTATGTTTTGGTGGTGGTGCACAGAACCCTAAGGCTCTGATACCATGTAAGAGAATGACTGGTTTGACCCATTACTCGCCACGTCTGATCCGCCCATTTTTTCCACCTCTAGATTAGAATATTTTGGTAACAAAAGTAACATTGCCAAGAGACTGAATCTAATCATGAAATACGGAGAGAAAATTACCTTGGAAGTATATTGCAATTATGAATCTGAATATCTGTGAAAATCTCATTCCTAATGTTTAGGCATAGAGACTTCATTTTCTGATAAGCAGTAGAGACGCTAACAGGATCCATCACATTTCCTTCCCCAGTGCCACTAAGATATTCATCTGTTTCAGTCAAGTGCATTCTTGATCTTTTCTTGGCAGCAGCCTAGTAATAATTGCTAAAGTTAGTTCAATAATAGAATTATGTATTCTACACATAAATAAAAATTGCCTATTCACTCTCCTGAATAATCTTTAATCCCATATATGAGAACATAGGAACATCCCAAAAATGAAACCTGTTGCAACTTTTATGAGACTAAGGGAGTATGAGTTACTGAGGTGGCATTTTCGACCCACTAGCTTATGAATAAGTCAATTTGGGACATTTGTTTTTAACTGGCTCAAAGGGTAAAAAATTAGCCAAAGCTTAATGCTAATGCATAAAACCTAGTAAATTTTCTATTAAAAAATAGGTTATATTTGCAACACATTTTTTATGATCATAATAAATAAATAATTTATAAAACATGTTTGAAAAGTTGGAAAATAAGTGTTTCAGGTCAACCCAATTCGCCCATTTTATGACCTCTACAATTACCTAAACACCAGTATTGCTATCAAGTATCAACAAGGGTAGCCTCGTGAACCTGGAAGTAGCTGTATAACTTATTTTGTGCCTCAGGAGATAATATATCATGAAGCAGATTATACAGTTTCACAGCAGGTTCCAAAACCGGTGCAGCAACCCCAGTTGCTGGCTTGAAAACATCAATGATGCCAGATGGAGATTGCTCATCCAAGGACTTGTAGTTTGCAAAGACTACAGAAAAAATTTGCTCAATTTGCTCTTCAATCTCGCCCAAAATCCTATTCTACAAAACAAAAGAAAAAACACAATGACTTGGTGTAAGGCACAAATTAAAAACCATAAATCAAAGGGCACATGTGAGCTTTACCTCTTGATGACTCAGAGTGCTCTTAGCATGCCCTTTCATTATAACAGGCAGCAACAATTCATATACTAATGAGAGACAATCGTTGGTGGGAGTGGCAACGTCCATGATGTAGGATAGGTATCTGAAAAATGACAATCATGCATGTACTATGTTAGAATCACTATTAGAAGTGGCCAAATAGGTGGATTGGGTAACGGATCAGTTCAAGTTGCACGAGAGAACATTTGAGTACCTTAGCTTTGTGTAAGCATCAGAAACGCCATAATATGATGCAAATTCAACGAGTAACCATTTCCATGGGTCATGCAGCAACAAATTTCTTTGTTGAAAGTTCTGCTCTTTCATGGCAACCTCCATGGCAAGATCATATGCCATTGTTTCAGCAATAGAACCACACTGTCAACCAACAAATTGTTTGGTCAACATAGTTAAATATTCAGTAAAAAAAATGTAATGACGTCTCAAGAAATGGAAACAACTAAACCCTCCCCCTGCAAAAGAAACCTTTAAAAATTCATGTTTTGGTATAATTTCAAGCTGTTACATTTTCCCATTGTACTTCATAGAAAAATTAATGCCACTCTTGGTCTAAAAACACCCCCTATTTTGACATTACTGAAAGGTAATCAGTATTCAACAAAAAAACATAGCCAAAAGCTAAACAATAAAGAGTAACAATGGGACAACTCACCTTGAGGCTATTTTCATCTAACCTCGTTGTATAATTTATATAGAGTTGAATTTTGCCGACAAGTTCATGCTCTGGTTCTCTATATATAGACCACCACCGTAATTTTTCATTCTGCATAAAAGAGCATAACGATCTCAGTAACATAACATCTACCATAATTTTATATATTACAAATACGACGGAGGTAAAGGCAGCAATTCCAATCCATGTACTTATGAGAGGATGATCTTGGTTGTGTTTTATCTCTAACAAGTCAAACAAGTAAAATGTCTCCCTCTTTGACTTGTTATCCAACCTGCCCGTTCAGTTCAACATGCCACCTATAGATAAAAGGGTTAAAAAACGTCACCTGATCTTCGGATATAGTAGCCACTTGGGCCAAGACACGACCATAATGGTTGCCTTTGGAATCTTGCACTTCAACAATCAAATCATCTCCAAGGCTATCTGGCAAACTGTGATATCATGTCTCAGTAACATTACATTGATAAACCACATAATAGATACAGGATTTGGGATTGAAAGGAGGCGCACAATGTATGGGTTTCCCGAGAACCAGGTTGCATTCGAATGGTATCCCCTTCAGCTGAACTTTTAAGTCTTAGTAGACATGAGTATGATTCTGTTTAACATCATAAATAATTATAATCAGCTTATCAGCTACTATTTTCTTCTTAAAAAGTTCAAATTGTCAATAAGACCATTATCAACAAGAGGGTGACATAATGACATAATCAACCCTTTAAATTTAGCAAAATAAAAAATGTAGCCCGTCTAAATGTTGAGCTTGATTTGAATTTCTTTTAAATTCATATTGACCCCACGAGGAATATTTGCTAAAAGTTATAGAAAGTAATTACAAAAATAATCACAAACCTTGTACTTCGTATCCGGATGAACTACTACGTAGAGTTGAAACCCCAACTTTAAGAAGACCAGAAACTTGTTTAATATATTGAGTGCTGGCTTGCATGTAAGCCAAACTATGGCGTGAAAAGGAACCATTTGAAGGCACACGAGGAGAGAAATTAATACTTTTAACTGCTTGCCACCCAGAAGATACTTTTGATTGAAAATTAGCAAAGTGGCGTCTAACTGTTTCCATTTTCACTTTTGGGGGTTTTATCAATGAGAGACTGCATCCTGTAGGCGGATCGAACGTCATTTTCACCTTACGGACTGCACCAATAAATAATATAATGTCAGAATTATTCCAAATTGCTTTGTTATTGCCTAGTGAAAAAAGAAACACCTAAAGACAAATAATGATGGGCTGATTGAATTAAATACCTTCCACCTTCATCTTCCCAACCATTTTCTTCGGCTTTTGAGCATTTCCTTCATTGACAACTTCAGAAGAGCGTGTAACAAGCAGTTCTTCCTCTGACTGTAGTAACACTTGTTGCAAGCTGCCAGTAAAGATCAATGTTATAGTACAACAAGCAGACCATCATCTATTATGCTTTTGTATCTGCCTTTTTTAAGGTGATTATGTGATAATTAACAAATAATAATTTGTAACAACCATTTTAAGTAATGAGGTATTCTTATCATTTAAGAATTAACAAATAGTCAATCATAAAGAGTATTTTTGGGATAAAACGTATTAACCGCTAGGGAAATGAGAGGAAAATTATAACAGATTATGTTAAAAGGAGTAATCAGGTAATAATAACTTTTGGTTGAAGACTCTCATAAAAAGGATAAAGAAGAAAATGGAACTCACCCGAAGGCACGTCGAAGCAAAGCACACTCGTTTTCCAAGAAAATAGGAGCCTCCATGCAACCTTTTGCCCAAGCATGTAGACATAGCCGAACACATGAATCATATGCAATCACACCATGCCAAGGCCCAAGTGAACTAAATTAAATACAAAATGTATAAGTTTAAGTGCACTGTATAAAGCAATTAATGTAGCCATTTTCTAGCTATTTACATAATGTACCTTGCATGAAATGTGGGAAGGCGCGCACGCACAGAATCCGAACCAATTTTGGCACCAATGCTCCTATACAAACATTACTAAATGTCACAAATAGGTGTGTATATATATATATATGTAGTGTTGGCGACCAACCCATTTACTTCTGAATGGGTCCGCTTCGCTTTTGGTTTATCCCTAATGCGTGGCACGGGACAAATCAAAAATTCAAATATGTGATAAAGGTAAACAAATTTTTTATGTTAGTAGCCTCCCAAATCACTTTATTCAATAATAGACCATTTAATGTGTAAAATTATAACTATATAATCATATTTAACGTGTTATATTATTTAAAAGTTGGACCCAAAATGTTTGTGGGCCAACCAGACCCGTTTGACCAGCACTAAAAACAACTCATTTCAACTCGCTCATGTTTTGGCACTACCCTTTATGCCACCTCTAGCATATGGTCATCTTTTCAGAAACAATTGTTGTTTTGGTGAGTAGACTAGTCATACTAGACACATTATTGAAGAAGTACGCTACGGACCTAGAAGGATTAGAGGTTTCCTGTTCATGACTCTCCTTGAAAGCTACAACAGGGGTCTTTTTCTTTACTGTTGGATTAGCAGCAAAATCATGTGAATCAACTCCAGATGATGTAATTTTCTTTCTAGAACATGGAGAAACCTCCTCTTGTTTAATTTCTCCAAAAGAGCCTGAAATTGGAGGGGCACTTGGAAAATCTTCCTTGGATGGCTGCTGATTCTGAATACTTTTAGGATGCAACTCCTGCAAGAGTTAGCTCTCAACTTAACACCAAGGCATAGCACATTAAACTCCTTTTTACCAAAGTATTACTGTTACAACAATATCTTCATACGAGAACTAATGGATTGATTGAGACACCAGACATTATCAAATACTCAAATGAACCAAACCAAACTGTTTTTGAACCCTATATAAATCAGGGGTGTTTGGATGTGCAATATGAAAATGATATCAATTATATTGCAACTTGAAGTCCTCTTTGGTCAGTTATATTTACTAGATAAATAATAAGATCTATTAACACTCAACATTTTATTATCATGAACAAGATGAAAGATAAGATATATTTGGACCTCTCTTGAAGAAACATCTCCATTGGGCCATGGTGAAACGTGAGAAGAATAACCATCTGCTGTGTAAGTATCTTTACGAGGCAAATTCTCAATGCTAGCCCCTACTTGAGTAGTTGAATACTCTGAGCTTTCTACAGAATCATCTGATTCATCTTCCGTATACACACTGCTTCTAACAGCATACCTATTGGCTCCCCTCAATCGATCACCCACATTCCCCTTTCTTCTCATTTCAATGGAAGAGCTCACATCACTAGAGTACACGTGATACTGTGGGCGCCTTTGTACAGGATCATGATACCTATTATTACTAACACAAGGAACTCTATCATCTTGAGGGGAGGAGGAATCTATCGAGTATCTTCCACCATATACCTCTGCGTCTGAATCTGTAGACATTTCTTCAGAAGTGGAATTAGTGTCATCTCTGGGCAAAACCTGAGATAGAGGAATAACTCCACTTCTGAATTTCGAAGGTGTAGGCAAGCCAAATGCACGGGACCCATTTCTCGAAGAGACTGTATCTATTCGGACTCGTTGATCTGATGTGGAGTGAGGAACTTCATTACCCGATCCCTGCATATTAAAAACGTCGATACAAAAACTTCAGATTCATAAAAACAACAGTGCTCTGGAAAACCAACAACATTGATTTAAATGCTTAAGGGAATGCAAAACTTCTAGAATTTTGAAATCCAGAAACAAATACCCAGATACTGATCACGAATAAACTAGCACGAACTTAATAGTTACAGTGAGTGATTATACAAATCCTGATCAAACCCACTACTTTCATCAAATTATCAAAAAGGAAAAAGCTAAAATCTTAACTAAATATCTTTAGAATGAAAAAGTAGCACACCCCAGATACAAAATTTTAGCTAACCAAGCTTACTTTCAACGATTTAGTGATCAAAGTCGTGAAATAATGACACAACCAGCCCATTCTAGCAAGAAATCGTGCCCTTGAGCACCTCTACCTCATGTGTATGTTCTGCATCTCCTCGATTGGTCTTCAATATGAGACGAAGATCGTGTAAAATAACACCAACCCAGATACAAGTGCAAGATAATTAAAGCATACTTCAAACGATTCAACTGATTAAACTAAAGAACCCCCAAATTTGAATCTTAAAATTCGTAATGTAGATATGTTGGAATCGAACCTGTTTCACCCATTTGACAGCATTTGTATCCAGTCCTTCTGTAAACATCATGTGTTCTTCTTGGGGGGAAATTGCATTCAATCACCACAACTATAAAGATAGCTGAAAAAGGTTAACATCTAGATCTAAGAATCCATAAACAAAAACCCAAAAAGGTAAATTATTAAATTTGCAAGTGAAGTAAGAGCTTAATGTGAGTTGCATACTGTAAGAAGATGCAGTATTAGGGTTTCAATTGCTGCTCAAATTGAAGTGTTTACAGAATAATGCAGAGAGAGACGTTGGAGAACGAAGTTTGAAAGAGAGAGAAAGTGAAATAAAAAATGAGGGAAAAAAATTTAAATTGAATAATAAGAAGAGCCCGTGATGAGTGAGATGGTGTCTCTTTCTTCAAAGTTCAAAAAGGATAATATTTATTAAATTCAAATTTTGGAAGTGATTCTTACATTCTTTATTTGGTTGGAGTTAATATCTTTTTAACTTAAAAAACAATCCTATTAATCTATGACTTATAAATAAAATAAGATTTTTTTGTTACTTCTTATTCTTTTAATATATTTTTCTGTTACTTGTTATTTTTTTAAACTTTCATAATCAATTTTTCCTCCAAAATGATATTATAGTAATTTAAATACAAATGCAAATTTTTCTCTTTTATTAAAAATAAATGTTATTAATTACTATATTTCTCTCTCTTATCTATTTTTTTAAAAAAATCAAACTATTTTTTAGAATAGATTTTATGAAACAAATTAGAAATCACATCTTTTAATCATATTATAAATAACAACAAACTAAAGTTTTATATTATATAAAATTTTCTAAAACACTAAATATTTTAAGTCAACTTTTTTTAAAAAAAATATAAACATGTGAAATATTTTAAAACAATCTTATTAAAACAACCAGAATAATTACAAACTAGATTTTATTTAAAACAAGTTTTTTATAAAACAAATTATAATAAATCTTAAAACGAATGTTTAAAAATGAAACGTTTTACATAAGAGAGTTAAAAATGGTATAATTTTTTTATTTCTTGAACTAAAGTATATATAACTTTAATTATATTTAAATTAAAATATTATACTTAAAGTACCTATTTATACATAACTAGTAAGAAACCCGCACGATGCGACGGCAATAATAATTTACAATGCAATACTCGCATTTTATTAGTTAATGATGATACTTCTATTAGTTTTCTTGTTCATATCAAACCAGTGCAATTACACACATTTGAACCTGCCACAATTAAGCTAGACAACAGAAAAAGTATTTAAACCAAATCAAAGACACTAAAAAAAATACTAAACTAAGACAAACAAAAATCCAAACAAACCAAATAAAACTTGAACTAAAATATTAATTATTTTGTACAAGCTATATAGCATGCATTAGGACATATGTGTCATTTCAAGAACTTAAAGAAAGTTTCATTACAAACCGGCCAATATAACCAGCATAGTTTTGGACTTCATGGCATTGGTTCATATACCTTCACATGTTCAAAATTTAAATAATTTGTGTTGCAACTACAGCACCGACAATTCCATACAAAAATGCACAAAAAAGAATATTAATCATTGTCCAAAATCATATTTCTAAACAGTCGCATATATAGAAGTTGCTCTATACATAAACAACTTTAGGTAAATATTTGCAAGAAACATATAAACATATGTATATTTTGCCTTATCTCGTATATTGCAATCTTCTTCAATGTCATCTTCATCATGTTTCATCTCTAAGTTCACCATTGCCCTCAACACCACAACAAGCAGCAAACATACAACCTGAAAAACCAGACAGTGAGCTTAAAGGTAACCACTAACAGCTATTTTGAAACAGTTTAACTAAAATCATTATGAATGTATAAAATTCTTCCTATAAAACTAAATCAATCGATGCATGACACATACTAACCTGAAATACGACAACTGTAATGCCAACCCACTTATAAAATTGTTTTAGTGATTCAAGTACTATATTTGTTCCCAATGATGGTCAAGCACGATGAATAGAACCAAAGCCATCTCCAGTAAGATAAATGTAGATTTCATAACAGTATATTGCAAAATTCTAAATTCAAGGAAAACACTTAAAATGGTACATTTTAAGTCCTTAACATATTCCTTTGTGATAATGTTATCAGAAGTAATTTTATCATGTGCACCTAAACATGTTCTCTAATATTTAACTTTAAGAATCTTAATCCTTAAATTCAACCAACAATTGGAATCCTATGCAGCTAAACATTTTCCCTAGTATTTAGCTTTAAGAAACTTAATCCCTAAATTCAAGAAGAAGGCTAATGCAACCAAAACTATGTTACTTAAGTTATTTTGGTGCTGCATGCAAAGGCTTCCGAAGCTTAACATCAAACTTCCGAAGGTTGTAGAGTTCTTTCGAAGACAAAGAGAAAGACCAACTTCCGAAGACAGAACTCTACTTCCGAAGACAAGTGCACACTTCCGAAGTTCAAAGACTTAGAAGAATAAAGTAAAGACCACTTCCGAAGTATGATGAAATGAAGAAATCTTCAAGCCTTGGAAGAAGCAGCCTCTTCCGAAGTATAAGTGGCTTCGGAAGTACTTACTCTTCCGAAGCCATTTAACCTTCGGAAGACACTACTATGACCAGTGGACACAAGTATGGTCTCTGACACTCAGCACAACCAAGTCGCACTTCTTGATTCTTCAAGAGATGTTGACTTCTGTGAAATCATCTCCTTTCTCACCCAATCAACCTACTACACTGCCCTTACCGTTAACCCCATTGTTTACTCCAATCAAATGGCCGAATTTTAGGGAAATGGTCAAGTCGAAACCCTAAATGGGATTCATGTACTAAGGTCCAGCATCTGTGGACAGGAGTTGATCATCACTGAACAACTTATCAGGGAGCATCTT
>BJCM01087465.1:0-11391 GCA_018326385.1 Flaveria bidentis
CTATCCCCTATCTCCTATCTCCTATCTCCTATCTCCTATCTCCTATCTCCTATCTCCTATCTCCTATCTCCTATCTCCTATCTCCTATCTCCTATCTCCTATCTCCTATCTCCCTTTCCCTCACATACTCAAAAGTTAATGTTTTTAGAGAAGAACTTTTTCATCTTCTCTTTCTTCCACATCACCTTCTCTTTTTTTCATATCACCTTCTCTTTCATCCACATCACCTTCTCTCTTCTCAGAAACACCAAAAAAACATTTCTATTAGAGATACTCTTAGTGAGTTTGAGAAAAATACATGTGTTGAGTATAAAAACCGATCCTGCATCATTTTTCCAAGAGAACAACCTAAATTGTCGCAAGATGCGAACCTTCACATTAATCATCACAACCTTTAATATTCAAAAAACTTTATCTGGACTCATCGATGTTAGGTTAATCTTGTTTGGGTCAAGTCGGGTCACGGGTCAAACGGGTCAGCTAGTTTTAAGTAGTTTAAAATTGACAAAGTCATGGGTTAGTTTTGTAACTTGGTAACTTAAAAAACGTGAGATGGTTGCAAAAAAAATAGGAGTTAGTTGTTCCCATGATTTATTCCATGTTCATGCATGTAGTTTATATATATGTATGTTGAGTCTTGAATGAAAGAAGAAGAAAGAGTTGAGCAGTAAAATTATTTTTGGTGTCTTTTTTTAGTGTGTGTTTTGGGTCTGAACCAACAATCGGTTCCTATAATAGCCTCAATCAAATGAAAACCAACGGCATGCGATCAAAATCAAAAACAGAAATAGTGTGTATGGATTTCAAATGTGTATGTCTTTTTGCAGCCTTTAGTGTCCTCAATGCTCCCAAAAACACCAATAAGATGCAAAATTAGAAACATAATCTGCCTGATGTCATTTGTTCTTAATCTCATTATTATGCATGCAATCTAAATTGTATTAATGACTTAAAAACACCCACGATCAAATTGTATGAGGGGGAATGTCACCTTTTCTTCTCTGTACACGAACACGAACACAGGGGAGGCACCGCCTAGCCATGCTTTTGAGCCTGCAACAACATTTGCTGCACATAAATGAGAAACATTTGTCAAAATAAAGTCGGAAAAGGGTTTTTTGCTCATGGTTTCTTCCCCCATTTACTCCACCACCAACCCCTGCCATAGATCCATCACCATCGCCATCATAAATCCCTCACCATCATCACTCAACTGATTGAAGATGACCGCGGCCATAGATCGTCACCATCATCAATCGCAAACAGAATCAATGAAGAAGACCTCATCTGCTATGGGTTTTATCATCCTCAAAACATAAACTTAAGAAATCATGGTGGCTAAAATCTAAGACTCACAACATATACTCTAGCAACTAATTTAGTTGCTTTTTTAATATAACTAATAATAATAATTCGATGAAAATAAATGAATATTTATACAATCGTAAACTAAGTTTTCTTAAATTAAATACTGAATTTGTTTTTGTGGTTACTCAAAAAGTCCGAAAACGTTATGATAAAGATAGATGCAACTTATTCTAATATATAAATATTTAGGTATTTAACTGATTAGATATTATAAATTATTTAGTTACACTAAAAGATGATATTGTAAATAATATTAACATAGACGAAGAGCACATAATGAATCAAATCAAACTGTCGGTGACATTCTAAACTAAAACCAAACCGTTATAAATTGAAACCAAAGTTTTTGGTTTGGGTTAATGTAACAAAGAGTGAAGAGCAAACATAATAAAAATTAGGAACACAAATAAGCAAAAACATAAAAGAAAATATAACTAATTAAAAAAGGGGGTCTTTTAAACAAGATGTCAGTTGATTAACACATAAAACAAACTCAAAGCTGAGGATCATTTGCACATCAAAAGAGATCACCACAAAGCTTCAAATGCAAATGAACGATCACACGTTCAATCAAATGTACCATCAAAGTGAATCAATATCTTGCCGAGGTTTAAACAACAGTTTTTATTCTGCTTTTGCCAAAAACTAACCGAAGGAGTCTCGAGTTTAGATGTCAAGTAGCAATCTTCGTGGGTCTTCAACGACATCCTTGATGCGCCTCAAGAAAAAAACAGCCTCTCTACCGTCAATCAACCTATGGTCGTAGGTCAAGGCAACATACATCATAGGTCGGGGTTTGATTTCACCCCCGACAACCATTGGTTTGTTGACTATTGAGTGCATCCCAAGAATTGCCGACTGTAAAATAGAAAATTAAACATATAATAAAGCAAACATATAATACAGATTATTAGACGTCCACAGCGGACCTAACTTTTACAATTAAATTGTTATTCATTGTGATTATCGGCTAATCATCATGGGTGTCAATTTCTGAAAAGACATGAAATTCATGAGTTTGAGTTCAGCATAAACAGGGTTTTAGGTCAGTTTCCATTTGAACACATGAACATGTTTAGCTAAAGGGTCATGTTCAGGTTTACATAACGGGGGTTCACATGTCGACCCGTTTAATCTGTCTAAGATCTTATGTCCTTAAGGATTACCCATTAGGATTCTCTTTACCCAAAGCCCAATCATATACTTGCCCCAAAAACCAGCTTGAAATATCAAATACTTGACTACATTGTTAACAGTTTCACGTTTCGAACAACTTAAAATACTACCTAAAAGTTTATAAGATTTTACACTACATTAATTAATATATATCAGTTTTGATGCGGGTTTATAGGATTGGTTTCGATAATCATACTATCACCTAATGTTTCACCCATCCGATATCCGTGAAGATTATAATAACTAGTCCTATAGGCCAATACCCATCCCGAATGTTTGACTTTTCACCATCCATATTGATGGTCTGTGTTAGATTTACAAAAAAGGGTATTTTAAACATTTGACTGATAAGCACCATACCTGTGGAGGGTTTATGATGGGAGTACTTAAAAGGCTTCCATACACGCCACCATTAGAGATGGTGAATGAACCTCCAGCCATTTCATCAATTGATAGGGAGCCATTGTTTGCCTTTTTGGCAAGAGTGTTAATTGTCTTCTCTATTTCAGCAAAGTTCATTTTCTCAGCATCACGGATCACTGGGACCACGAGACCCTTGAACAATACACAGAGAAATATAATCCAATGTCATGAGGCCGACTTGATGAATATTCAAGTCTATTTGCATATAAAAACATAAAAAGTTAAATAAAATAGTAGTCATGAGTTTATCTCCAATTTGCACTAAGCAAATTGACTAGTGTGTGACCAAATGACACTTCAACCACCATGTTTGGCTATTCATTGTAGATGTTAACCACAAATTTACTTCTGAATGGGTCAATTGACCAATTCAGGATGTGTTTCATCTCTAACAAGTCAACTGGTGGTGTTGGGTAAAATAAAAAAAGGAACTTAATAAAAAATAGAGTTGAAAACATTTTTAATCAAAATATTAGGTTGTTATTGATGCTACATAATTATTGTTATCAAACAATAATAACTTAATGGCCTATTTCATTTCGAAACCTACATTGAACAAAAAAAATCATTAAAGATCAACAAAGATCTTCGCAGACAACCACACAACCAATACCCAAAAAATTACCCATCTTAACCCCATAGCCCAAACGGCTCCATTTGCCGCCTCACCGCAATTTGCAAATAGCAATGGATGCAACCCAAAGCCTCTCCTCCCCTAAACCCTTGCAAAACTGAATTGCTTTGTGTTAATGCATGTAGAAAAGGAAACCAAATGGTGAAATAAAAACATTATAAATATACCTTAGGAGTACCAACAGCAATACTGATATCAATATAATCTCTATATATGATGTCATCTCCATCGATCACAGCATTGATTATTGGTTGATTCTGGAGCCCACTAACAGCAGCCTGGAAAATATAAAACCATAAGTGAAAAAAAACCCTTAAATTTGACAAAATAATGATATCAGAGATCCTGTTTAAGGTATAGGGTCTACGGTTTAGGGTTCATAGCAAACAGCTACACTTACTTTCACAAATCCAGACATGAGTCCCAACTTCACTCCATGCTTCTCAAAGAAAGCTTCTTTATATTCAGATCTTAGCTTCATCAAATTTGTCCTAAATTTGAGACAATCATTGAGTATGAATTGCATAGAAACATCAGTTATTAAATGTTTTAGGCACTTATAGAATAACCCAACTTACATATCAACTTCGTTGAAGGTAGTCAGCAGTGCAAAAGTGTTTTGAGAATCTTTCAAGCGGGTAGCAACACGCTTCCTGAGCCTTGTCATTGGGACCTATGGTGAATGCCAACATATTTAAGTATGCGTGTTATGATAAAATTGTATAGCACATTAGGCCCAACTCCCAAGCCTAGATACTTCAGTAACTATAGAGCCTAATTCTCATGGTTCGGTCCAATTCTTTATGACCGATTTTCGGTTTAAAACCAAATCGTTAGGTATGGCTTGAAATTTTCAAGTTGAAAATTTTGAAGTCAACCAGCCAAAAACGAAATAGAAACGAACAACTAGGAAACCAAACTATCGACCGATTTGGACAGTTTCACAGTTTTAAGCCGCAGCATGAACACCCCTATCTGCCTATCGTAGTCTAATTTACAACCCAGATAAGTTTTTATTTTTTTGATAAAGTGATTAAGATTCTGATTATTTGATTATTTCTCAAATAATCAGGTAGAATGATGTTTCACAGTAGCTGCAACAAAACTGATCTTTCTAGGAAAAACTAAATTACATGTTTAACAATTAGCACAATGTACTAGACACTCTTCACAACTCTCTTTTTGAGTATTTTCTTAAACAAAGTTAATTGTTGGAATTATAGATGACATATACTTTATAATAATTTAATAACAAAATATCTATAAAAAGCATAGTATTGTAGTTCACAGAAAACAAATAGTCATATTAAAATTTTAAATACTTGGAAAAGATATACGTCTTTTTGGGTAATTCTATCATTAACTTAAATATTAAGACATACACACCACCCGCAGTCTCCGATTACTACAACCTCAAACAATAGAAACAAATCCAAATATTTTTTCCCTAGGATTCCGGTCAAGATCTAAGGTTCCATCAAAGTTCCAGAGTTGACGAATTAGGATTCCGGTAATGCTTGTGAGTTGTGAAGCTTGTACAAAGAGCTTTAGCTCTGACTACAAAACAAGATGCGAGAATATTTTCTATATCATTTCTTATGAGGCAAGTCCTCAACTAGTATACAAAGCAAAACCTAGGGGTAGGTTAACCAGAGGAACCACTTGTTGGCCTTTGGTCGGGAGGACGAAGAGAGGATGGTTGTGATTCATCACTGATTCACGGAGTGGAAGAGACATAATTATCTCAGATATCAACAGTCAACTGAAATTGGAACTGAGGTCCAAAACAGTTTGGTTCCTAATTAAATAGTGGTTCTCATTTGAACCCTCGTCACAAAACCTAAATAAAGGAACTAGATAAGATAACCCTAATACAGCAAGAAACAATATTTAAAAGGCTTAATCATATGTAACGAGTTTCTTGAGCCTCGTGTTGCTGCCATCAGCGATGTGCATGTTTCAATCATTTATCAATAGGTTAAAAGAAGAGACATGTAATGCATAGAAAAACAATATGCATACTCTTCTTTCCTTGTACTTTAAAGGCAATTGAAATATGATCCAAGAGCCAAAAAGTTTACTTCCTGATTATTTATTGGTTCTCGTTTGAACCTCCCTCACGGCCTCACTCACATAAGCTGAACAAGGGAACTAGCTAAAATAACCCTAGTACAACAAGAAACCATGTTCTATATATAAACCATATTTAACAGTAGTAACAAGATTCCTGAACCACATTGTGTATCCCGCCCTTAATGAGTGGGCGGTGTGCACTGTGCAGGTTTCAACCGTTTCAAAACTAAAAAGTTGAGACATTCAATGCATAGAGAAAGAACATGCTTACTCTTCTTTCCCTATCCTTTGGAGGCAATTGAGGTTCTGAGGCAGAAGGTTTAGGAGAAGATGGTTTACTGGAAGGTGGTTTAGATGCCTCTTTTGGAGGTTGGATTTCAGGTGTAGGCGGAGGCGGCGGTGGCGTGTCCGCTTTTGCAGGAGCAGGCGGAGTAGGTGGCTCAGATGGAGCAACATGAGTAGTCACACCTTCACCAGATTTTGATATAATTGCAACCTTTGTACCTGGCTCCACTGTATCTCCCTCTTTCGCCACAAACTGAAAAAAAAAATAGTAAAACAAGTAAAAAAGTTTTACTTTTGAACATGTTAATCTGGGGCATATTTGATCTCTAAAAGGATCAAAATTCATAAAGTAAAAAATTAGCTAAATTGGAAAAGGTCCAAATGGGTCGGAAGTCATCCTAAATGTAATATTAATGCATATAGCCTCTACTACATTGCCTTGTACAATGATTTAGATTAATACTGCAGTGATATATTTTTGTAATCATGTCTAACGCACAAATTATTTATAGGAAAACGAAATATAAATTTGGAAAAAAATATTGTTTAATCAAAATAACCTGATGTTGCCCGTTTCGAATCATACCAAAAATACAAACTTTGACACATCACCAACCTACCGGACCTGACCATTTTGCCACATCTACTAAACTTACAGTTTACCTCTTGAATAACACCAGCTTCAGGACTAGCAACATCAATAGTCACCTACAAGATTAAAAATACTATTTAGGCCTCATAATGACAGCTGCAGCTACACACACTGGTTAGTACCTTATCAGTTTCAATCTGGGCAATGGGCTCGTCAACCTCAACACGATCACCAGGTTCTAATACCAGACAATGATAAAGTCAAACTGTATGCAAAAGAAAGGGGTCAAAGAAAGTGACTATACAACATACTCTTTAGAAAGGCTGCCAGAGTGCCATCACTAATGGATTCACCCATAAAAGGTACAACCGCATCAACCAAATCACCTTCATATCATAAAACAAATCACGAGCTTACACCAACCAGGATACAAATTTATAATGAGTGAGCAGAAATCATAAAACAAATAGATCATAGGGTTGTGCAATGGATTAGAACAGGTAAATTTATGTATGGGCGGAGTTATGGGTTAAAACAGGTAACTCAATATATGGGTTGAATTACCTAAAAGCTTCTTTTTTGCACCTTTTTAACGAAATATTTATAAACAGTTAGTGTGTTAAAGAAAAGATTTATAAACAGTTGCTGTGTTAATATGACTACAAAAACAATATTACATGCTATTACAATATTCACCTAAATTTTTGCTTAAAGCAGTATAAGAGGTCATTTTTTAATATGATTTAATTACTATTAACTCTTCAACCCAATTCATTTATTTACTTCTTTTTCTGAGGCAACGATTTGAATTGTCAGAGATAAACACAACCCCAACCAACCCATCCAAAATTACATACCATCTCTATTATTGAGCATTTACAAGATGATGAAATGAAAATTGCTAAAAAAAATATACCACTATCTGAAGAAAAAGGTCGGCTCCACATTTGAGTTGAAAAATCTGTATTAAGGGATGATGCAACAGTTCTGTAACAGAGAAAAGTTGAAGAAAAAAGTAGGTTATAGTATCTTTAATTATTGGTATGTTATTTTATATTTCAATCATGTGTAGTTCTTGCATATTTGCATCTATATGAATTTATGGTATATACATCATTTGAGATGGTAAAGCAATGATATTTAGTGTAAAATCTTTATACATGATACAGACCCATAAAATTATTATTCATAAGTAATAGTCACTTAAATTCAGTAATACACCAAAATGGATGTGATGTAACTTAAATGTTACTTGTTTTACATTTTCCATTTCAAATATCTTTTCTTGGGTACCTATGTACATGTGTGTGTAAGGATTTGGGTGTAAACAGAGACACGAGCCAACACAAACACACGTACGTAGAAGGAAGGGGGAGGGGAGGGGAGGGGGAGAGAGAGAGAGAGAGAGAGGTATGGGATTATATCAACCTTATAGGTATTGAATACGCAGGAACACCTGTAATCATTCAATTAAAATATTAAAAAAACTAAAAGATAAATTTATACAAGACATCTCAGGTGTGAAGAAAAGACCCTTTTGTTTGGATCTAGCAAATTACTTTGATGAACTTGTCGTGCTAATTTAGAATTTCTTCCAAGAGTCAGTCCCTATAACAGTACCACAAGACATCAACAATTCAACAACTGGTATTAGGATGATATAGGTACCTTAATGTCAACAAATTGATTGTGTGCATGATATAAACAAAAGAGCATATAAAAGACATGATAGAAGCACTACCTCAGCTGCCAAGATTGCATCGACATAATTTTGCAACATAGACCCAGTCAATGCAGGCCGAACCCTCCCCACAGATTGCATCATGCCCTAGAAACAACTCAAACAAGTTATACATGCAGACACATCTATATTCGTACTTGTATATGTATCTGCATGTGCATATCCTTACTCATGCTTTAATACTACATGGTTACCAAATATTAACCTATCCAACAATTATGCATAAGAAAGTTAAAAAGCTATAACATATATGAGCATATTACAGGCACTCCAATGTTGACAACCTTATAAGTAACTTACTGATGTAAGCTTAGAAGCTATACTAATTAATGATATAACATTTACACCAACATACAAAACCGTCCTCTATAGATATGCAATTGAGTTTCACTAAGTACCAATGTCTCCATGAGTCAATTTAACAACTTTTCTAGATGCACTGGTATAATTAGATAGAACTGGTAGCATTACATATAAATTTAGATAGATAAAGAATCTCCAAACAGAATAAATGAAAATATAACATCCATCCCCAAGAACAGATTTGAATGAACAAAAACAAATCAAAACTGATTTACATCCAAAATTAACAATCAAACAAAAGAATGAAGCATACATACATAATTCACCAGATTATATGAGCCTGCAGACGCAGCTTTCCTCCTAAGGATTGACCACAACATGCCTCAAACGTTCCCTACACAAGATGAAACATTCAAAATCAACAAAAGTTGAAGAAATCAAAGCAGCCCTAATTACCAATAAAATCAAACTCATATTAGCACTCAGTATTTAACAATAACAACAGCTGCACCAAACTATCGGATCAAAAGGGTTTCAAAACGGTGAAGATAGAAATTGACAACAAAACAAAAAGGGTTTGATCATTTCAGATGCCTTTGATCGATCAGCCCTAAATGAAATCGATGGTGAAATTAAAGGAATCGGGCATTTACCTTGATATGGTTGATTTTGCTACTTTTTAGTTTTCACAGACAGAGGATCGAATTTATTCGAGGAGAAACAGGTACGGACCGGAGAGACAAGACGACGAGGAGCCAATTTTTCCGCCTCTTTCTTGTTATTATTCTATAAAATTATAAAATAATCTTAGATATCAGTTAATACTATTTTAAGATTAGATATAGTTAAATTAAATTTAGAAACTAATATAATTTTCAAGTAAAATTATATTTGAGTAAGTAATGAAATGTAAAACTTAAGAGAATGTTCATCTTAAATTATTTTGGTTGTGAGATTTTAAAATCCTTCCACTTAGATTAGGAATTTAAAATCTCACAAAGAAAAGAATTTGATATGAAACATTCTCTTGGGTTTTACATTTCATGACCCATTTAAACATAATTTTACTTTAAATTATACTAGTTTATCAATTTCATTTCATTTCATTGTATTCTTTCCAACCAAACACTCCTTTAAAAATCATATCATAGGTTGAGGGGTTAGAGTGTCAGTGGCAAGTTTAATTCTTCTCTAACCTTTAGATTACAGATTAACTTGTTGGAAAACAACATGGTGTATAAAACTGCAATGTAAAGTTTAGTTAAATACTCTTGTTTTTAACAAAGAAAAATGAAATGTTAATTTTAATGGAAACTGGAGTTGGGTATGACTTTAGATTTCAATCAAGAATTGTTGAGTGATTGATGTGTTTTTATTAATAACGGATTGATAAATTACAATTAGGTTTTGCTTGAAGACAAACAAAAAGTAAGTGTGGGAATTGTGATCGAGTGGTTAAAGTACAATGCTTTATTTTCATGGTTGTACTTTTTACATCATGATAGAATTACTTTTGAGTTGTTTATGTGTTTGTAGGTAAATATGAAGAATGCCAAAGTTAATGAAAGCTTCAATGCCCAAATAAGAAATCGATCAGTCAAGGCGCGAAAAGATGATGATGTTACGGGACCTTGTAAGCTTTAGATATCCATTGCTTGAGTTAGGAATTGAGTTACAAATCACCAGTAATGAAAAGCTTCCAAGAACCTACATATGAAAAATCAAGAAAGAGGTTCATAGTGGTGCCATTGATGCTAACGTCTGCGTCACCAAAACCATTGACGTAATTGGGCACAGGTAACATCGTTGATCAGAAAACATAGAATTTTACATATGATGAGGCGTTTTCATAGTGGTGCCATTGATGCTAACGTCTGTGTCACCGAAACCATTGACGTAATTAGGCACCGGTAACATCGTTGATCAGAAAACATAGAATTTTACATATGACGGGACGCCGCCAACGCCCCTAGATGCACTTTTTCGGATTTTTACTTACTTTTAATAGGATAAAAAGGGAAAATAGATTTAAAGAAACATTCATTCAAGAGCAATCAAGGATGAATTAGGTGATCTTCCATTAGTCGAAAGACTTTCCAACATCAAAATCATCCAAAATCTTCATGATTGGACTAATTCGTGTTGATAATCCAATAACGATGCAAGGCTCATTCACTTGTGATTTTTTTAGGTGAAGGATTTGTGCAAGCATTCATCTTTCTTAGTTTTGACTTAGTTTCAAGGATTTAATCTGGAACCCATCAAATTATGTCTGATGTAAGTTGTGATTTGGTTATTTAAATGGTTCTATTATGCTTAAATCTATTTCAAATGTCATATGGTTTTAGTTTCTTTTTACCATCGTCTATTTGGTTTTTAGAATCAAGAATCACATTGTCGAATTGGTGATTGCATGAATGGCGTTTGATATACTCCAATCTGTAGTTATCACTTGAATCATATCACACACAGAATCTTCATTAATGACTTCTCATTAGGTCAAGCTAGAATAATTATTGTTTTGTCAAACTGAAATCTCGGAATGAGTTATTTTTCTCTAGTATTGCTTAAAACAAAGTTTCAATTTCGTCACTTGTCACACCCCCGCTAAAGCGGAAACACGGGAATGTAACGAGACGGGATCGTCATAACACATGGTATACATTAGAGAAGCAATATAAGTATGATGACAAACGTGTCATGACGACACCCGAGCACAAATGGAGACTTGTGTCGCGTTCAGTCAATATTCACGACAACATAGCCATAAGCATAACATAAACATGATCACATAAA
>BJCM01087471.1:0-14001 GCA_018326385.1 Flaveria bidentis
TTTTAAATAAACAATTTTAAATATTCTAAAGCATAAAACTCTTTTAAAAATACAAAATAGTTTAAAAGTGGTATTTTTTAAAAATTCATTTTTTTAAAACCAGGAAGATATAATAATAAAATTTTAAAAATGATATTTTTATACGGTTTGTTTTAGAACAAAATGCTTTTTCTTTTTTTTTGGAATTCATATACATAATTTTAATCATATCATATCTTAAAATATCATTTTATAATTAATAAATTTTATTATATTAATATTTTATTTATTAAACTCGTGTAATACACAAGTTATTAAAGTTAGTCTATCTTTTATCTAATATACAAACTTCTAATGTCATACATGGCACCCTCTAAAGGCCACTAATTGTCATGTGTCATCCTATTAATCTTCCTTTTACTAAAGTTAGTCTATCTTCTATCAAATATATGTACATTTTGTTACCTTTTCAATGAGAGGCTTTTGGTTTTTGTGAATGTATGAAGTTGTATAATCTTTCCAAATTAATAAACAAAATTTATGTTTTCTATTAAAAAATGTATGAAGTTTTCTAATATAAAAAACTTATAGAAAAATGACGTTGTCTCCAAAAAATATTTTCAAAAAAAAATAGAATGTTTAAAAAACAGTTTTTTAACAACAAAATATTTTAAAGATGAAAGTTTAAGAAAATATTGTTATTATTGTTATTACTTAAGACAATTAATTATATATAATTTTAATAATATATTATCTTAGATTATTTTTTTATAATTTCTAAATATTAATTAATAACAACTAATTTAATATTATTATTTAACTCGTGTGATACACGGGTTTTAAACTAGGATATAAAATAAATATATAAATAAAACTAGCGGGCTGTATCAACTATCAAGCTAGTTGAAATTAGAAAGCATCATCGGAATCCATTCTATTTTTTCTTTTTCTTTATAGTTTTCTTTTGGTTTTTCTCAATCACTCTAGTTTATTTTTTGTTTTTACATGTTGCCGTTTTAGTTTTTCATTATTTATTTTAAATTAACTGATTCTTTAATACAAAAAAGTATTTTCCATCTAATTAAATTAAACATAAAAAAATACTAAATGAATATTAAATATTAAAACTCTAATTTGCTACGTAAGTAAAAGGTCCCAGCTTTGCATATTAAAAATGATGAAAAATGAATATTTCAATGTTAAATACTAAAACAAACCACCCAAAAAGCTGGTTTTCAACGGGTGAAAATTCACTGATAGTGCAAATACTAAAAAAGCTCAAGGTTCAAGAGCTTAACGTTAAAACCCAAAGTGGATTTTTCCCGGGTATTCACCAGTCCCAAATCATGTCCCCTTAATTATAGTGCAAATAGGATTTGAGAGAAAAATGAAGAAATTTGGTTTTGGTATCATAATTCCTCATCAAAAAAGGGACTTGCTATCCAGTTTTCTGTTGATTGAGAACTCAGAGAAAACAAGAGTATTATAAAGTATCCACTTTTCTATTATCATGCAAGCAATTCCATCTTGTAATCCATTACTTGATGGTTACCTTAATGTGTAATAACAAGAGTATTCTAAACATCATTAGTAGTTTTGCATATGAAAGACCCATTTGTGTTTATTTTTTGGCAGAGCATTGTAAAGTATGGACTTGTCTTCGATTATTTTCGTCATGGTTTTCTTATCCTTCAAAATCTGAAGTGATTTGCTTTTACCAACGGCTGTTTTTGTCTCTTTACCATAGGTAGTTAGAACAAAATTACGCTAATTTCAATGATTTTTCAAGGATCGATATCTTCAGGTTTAACATAAGTTTCAAAACGTTTTTACGATAGCAACCCTTTAAGTTCAAGCAAAGGTGTTCTAGAAATAGAATTCCCAATTACACAAACATTTTATGCCATAGATCTAACTCAGTGTTTTGTTTTTAAAAGTGGACTTTTGTTTTAAAAACTTAAAATAACTTGCTTTGATGCCAATTGTAGAAAACTAAAGAGTGTTAATTAATAGGTTTTCTTTAAAATATGTTTTTATTAAATGTAAGGTTGAACAAAAATATTTTTCATTAGTTGTACAATTAATTGAATATGTAATATAAAGTATATACAAAACAATCAAAGTAGTATAAGGAGCTTAAGAGAAGGAATGACAAAATCGATTTATAGAGGTTTAAGTGGATGTTAACTAATCCACTCTACGCCCTTCGTTTGATATTCTATCGAGTGTTGTCCCCATTAAATCGTCTCTTGAACGAAATAGATCACCTATGTATAACATGTCACTTTACAAAGGAATCACGTTGGTCTTACTATCATCTCAAGAAGAAATGATCACACAATAAATCTCTAGCACTTGATGAATCTTACAAAGCTCAAGTATAGCGGTTAGACACTACAAGCTCAAGTATAGCGGTTACACACTACAACACAATTACAAATCTAGTGATAGAATAAGATAAATACAAGTTAAAGCACAACTTATATGTTATTCTTTGATCTTTGGTATTGATATTCTTGCTTCCAAGGTTGTTTGAATACGATGGAGTTGATGAGAAGGATGTTATATCAATAGTAGACAAAGTTATGAGAAAAATGGTAAGAAGAAGGGTGTAAGAGGATCTTATTTATAAATCATAACACAAGAAAACTTAAAATTGGGATCTGACTAGCCCAAGATTAAAGCCATTGTGGATGTATCGATCGTGGTTTATTTGTCGCCCTAAGTTGGGTTTTTTTTCTTGTGAACATTATGACTATTTACAGCAAGGCTTTTTTTATTTTTCTACTTCATTACTTCATTTACTAGATTTTTAGTTCCAATAAAGCATCTTTTGACCTCTTACGTTGACAAACACTTTAATCATCAAAATAGTAATCAACTTTATGTAACTTATATAGAAACCAAAATACTTTCCTTTTTGGTAAACTGTTGTCTTTTATAATTACTTTGTTTGTCTTTTATACAAGACTAAAATTTTAAAACATTTCTAACATAGTAGATTCTGTCTACCTTCTATTTTCACAATTCCATAACCCCATTGATAGGAGTTGGCTCAAGCAAAACGATTCAGATGTAATGATCACAAGTATGGATAGTTCTAATGTTTGTTTTGGATACATATTCATTACCGAAACAAATGTAGAGCTATGATGTCTAACTGAAAATACAAACACATCACTCTGTCTAACAATTTCTATCTAAGAGCACCGCCCAATTTGCCAAGATAAACTAATAAAGACAATTTAATTTAAGTGATGTTAGCCGGACTTTAATTAAGGGGAGTACTCATTATTTAAAGAATGTCATTTATCAAGTTATTTCAAAAGAGTGGAAGTGTGTTCAACATTGATTCATGTTCCTCATGCAGTTTATTGAAGTTCAAAATGTCACCATATGCCTAAAACATATTAATCCTTGAGTTGTGATATGAATTGTAATCCAAGAGTGAAACAACGCATATCCAATACCAAGAAGTATTCTCAAAAGATTCTAACCTTTGTCAGAAATATATTAGGAGAAACTTAATCTGAGGGGGAGAACATCAATGAAGATCTCAAATTCAAGGTTTGGCAAACATCAGTTTAGGGGGAGTATTGTTAGGATTCAATAATGGAATAAACTGAATCTAACAAAATCATAATTACAGCCAACTGAAGATCTCATTGTACAAGTTCAGAGACCAAGTTGATTACAACAAGAACAACAATACAAGACAATTCAACATGACAAAATCAAGATCAAGACAATTAGAAAAGTCAAAATTAGGTCATGTTGTAATAATAATATAAATAGACCCACTAGTGCATTTTTGCAGGTGAGGCTTTTGTGTGCGTGTTTCTCATGGTGTAAATCACCACACAAGGAGAAATCCTCTCCTTTGGGTGGGTTTGATTTCAACAGACATCTATGATTCTCATTGTAACTTGTTTATCAACATCAATAAAATCATAACATTATTATTATCTATCTTTTTGTTCTTTGATTCATGCACGTTCACCCATCTTAATTTTGATTTCTAGATCTGAACATGATGAATCCTAAGATCTAAGCTCAATGAATCTGAAATATTGATTCAACAGTATAGGTCATAAAAGATATTTCCTAATGTTCAGGTTATTTTATTTAATGATTTTACATTTAAAACATGATGTTGTTATAGATTGTATAAATAATACTTTATATATATGAATTCAAGTCATTATTTATACAAATAGAAAATTATATAATAACTAATATTAAGCCCCTTGCATTGCGGTGGGGGGTGTAAAATCATGTCAAAGTATAAAAAATGCCATACTACTGTTAGCAAACACAAACACCCGAAAAACTCGTATTAAAAAAGAAATAAAAATGAAAAATATAAAACCGAACGAAAAGTAGACGTAAAAACGTTAAACCACACACGTGAAACGTAAAACATTTAAAAAAATAACTAAGTCGATCTAGTACTCGCGCATTGTGATAGGTTGTTAAAGCTAAAAAATAAGTGTAAACCTAAAATCACAAGCGCACGTTGCAGTGTGTTATCTCGTAAAATTTAGGCCGAAACGTAAAATGAAAAACTTATAAAAATTTAAAAAGTATAAGGGTAAAGTGAAAAGTGAAAATTCCTAGTGGTTAAATTGTAAAAATGTAAATGTATTTTAAAAGTAAAAAATAAAAATAAAAAAAATCCAAAAGTGAGTACAACCCACTAAGCTTAAGGTACAAACTTTTATGCACACGAAACTTGGTAATTAGTAATATATAATTTTATAAATCATTGTTGTAAATATTAATGAAATTGATTTAAATCTACACGATTGTCTTATTGTCTCATTAACATATGCATTAACTAATCTTAAAATTATTAGACTAGTTGTACACCATGCTTAGAAGATAATTTTTGTATTATAGAAAAATTTACAAAAAAAGTAAATGTTAAATTGTCTTAGAAGGTGGCTATACTGATAAATGTGTCCTCTTAAAATGCTTATATAACTACCGGCAAATAAGACCCGCGCTTCACCACAGTTCAAATTTGAATGTATGCGAGAACGACACCATGATATGTTTTAGGGTTGTCTTGGTTTTATAGAATTCAATGATATAGACACTTGGATTCTCGTGGATATCTACATATGTTTTAACGATTTGTTATTATAACGTCATGATACTATTATATATGGTATTCGATAGGTCGTAGAGATAAATAAAAAATATGCTAAAAGCAATCAAACCAAAACTCTTATTAAATGTCGAATATTATATTATCATTAACGTACGTAACTATTAAATTGTTATTGATATAACTAAAAAAAATAGTAATTATATAGTTATGTATTTAAATACGATAATAAATGTTGAAAATATGGTTCAGTTATCGTCTAAAGTTCTAATGCAGTTTTAGTTCTTATAGCTATATGAGCAATCAAATGAGATAAAGTAGCATTTAAGAAAGCACATATGTATCCATCAAGTTTATCCCAATTAATGTGATCGGGTGGGTCGTATGCGGTTGGAAAAATGTTATTTTTCAAGTAGGCCAATAAATCCATTGTCTTTAATATCGTAAAAATTTGATGTTTCCAAGCCAGGTAGTTTTCACCAATAAGTTTAATGGAAATGAGATTCACCAACATCGCAAAGCTCAAAGTGTAACTAGCAACGATTGAATCTAGTGTCTAGCTTAAGTTGAATCTGATATTAAACTTGATAATGTTAACATCTTTATTATGTAGGTAATGGTAGTGAGTAGAAAAGAGAAAAGAAAGTAGGGTGGAGAAACAAACTATTTGGTAGAGAAAATTAAAAGGAACAAGGTATTTATTGAGAGATAAAAACATATAAAAGAATTATACATCATGAGTATAGTCAATATGCAACCGAACACACTAAACAGATATTAAAGGAAGAAGTGGCTCGTTTGGGTCAATATGATAATGAGCCAATGCTACTATGATGTGAAAACAAATTAATATTAGGATTAATTGAGAGATTTAAGGGGGGTAATACTGACATTTGCAATGTAAATGGGTGATTAGTTTATAATTATGAAAAGTTAAAATTGATCTAGGGAGATTGAAGGGTTTAATTCTAATATTCCATGTCAAGTGTTGTTCCTGTTCAGTGTACTTTTCCGAGTCTGTTTTCACAAGTGTTCGAACCAATTTTGCCAACAACGGCTACTATTGTCTATTGACATCACGTATCACCCTTGTTGTCTTAAAGTTACTCTTGGCGCTACACACAGTCTTCAATCCATTTGACATGCTTTATTTCTTAACAATGACCCATTCGACATATTCAACTTACAACTAATTTTGAGCATCTCCAAATCTCCAATCCATTTTAGGGATGAAATAAGACTCAAATCAACCCATATGGGTAGATGTCACCTATCACAATAACCATGAATCACACACCACTGTGCAAAGCACTTTTTAAAGGAATACCGTGGCAAACTGAGCAAATACTTCAAACAAGATTACAACATATTACATGTCATCTGATATCTATTTCTGTTCCTCCGACAACTTGCAACTTCAAGATGAAATTAAAAAAAAAAGGAAATGAAAATTCAATACAATGTTTGTATGTCTCGGTCCACTTGTAACAAATCAACGCTTCCAATTTTCTTTTTCGATGTTGAAGACAGAAGCTGATTGTCAAGAAACTAACCTTTTGATGTGTTTATGTGAAATGTTTCACAATTTTAAGGCAGCTTTGTGTACCATTGTTTCCTTGTGGATTTGGTGGCAACTTTTTTCAACAAGGTCTAAAAGCTTCTCTAAATTCATCGCCCATGAATTTAGAATGTCATTGCTGTCTTTAGCTGCCTGGAAGCAAACGATACCCATAGGCCGGTCTACCTTCGCTACAAGGGCTTTTGATACTACCATATCCGAAAGATGTTTTTCTGCTTCCTGGAGAGAATTATACAACAAGTTCAACTATTAAAATAACAATTTACTATATGTATTTAATAGAATAATAAAAAAACTTCGCAACACTTCAATTGTTTGACCCGCCCTGTTTAAACTGGGTCTTAAAGTAAACATATATAACCCAAATCCAGCCCACGGAAAGTGCCATATATAGAAAATGTCAAAGCACCCGTCCAGTTCGACATTTTTCATTTAAAGTTGTATTAATTGAAACATTCCATTTTCTTGAAAATCTATTGTTGTTTTTTATTACAGGATTAAAATACTTGTTTGTTCATGTAGTCCTATGACTGATGAGGTGGCAATTGTGACACATTAACCTCTTGATTTGGGTTGTGATACATCTCTAGCCAGTCGACAGGTAACCTACTAAAAAAACTAAAAAAAGGAATGGGACAAAAATCAAAAGTTACCCAGAGTTTATTGTAAATGCATCCTATTAATCATTTTAATAACAAAATGCAATTTTGCAATCTTATTGGCCAAGCCAACTATGTAAAAATTAAATTTTTGGTAAAAAGTGTTTTGGTCGACCCAACCTGACCCTTTCAACATGCACTAAAAGTTATACCTATTTTTACAAATGACCAGACCAGTATACTTTTTCACCTCTAGTGTTAATTTCACATACAAATAATTAGTTAGCACAGCATGACAAGGAAATGTGAATGTGAATAAAATGTTTAACAGACCTCGACAGTAAGACACAGCAGCTCTGCGAGACGCTTTACTGTGATCCGTGTGTAGTACTTCGAGACAACCAGAATATTCTGCAATAATGTATAAACAGATTGTCGTAAGAATCAACATTCCATATAAAAAACATAGAAAATAATAATAACGCCACACATAAATGGAAGCATAATTACATGTTCTATTATTCTCTCTCTAAAGTCTTCCGCAGCTTTGTCACCTAAGGAACCACCCAGCATGTTCTTTTCATTTTCAAATTCATCTTTAAATGTATTCCACAATGCAGTCCACTGAATCACTTCCATTGTAATCACTTGTTTTAGCAGAGACCTTAAAGCCACAAAGAAAAACATCAGAATTTTTAGGTGGTTTGGGCCAGGCAGTTAGGTAATCTGTCAAAACAGGTAAGTTTGTTCAACTGGAAACATGCCATGTTAGCTTGGCCTGAAACACTTTTTGTTTAAATTCTTTAGGTCTGTAGGTCTAATGGTTTTACGCATTAAGTAACACTTTAGGTGACTTTTCACCTGTCTTGCATGTTTCCTTTGAAGTTAACTTTTTGGCTATTATAACCAACTGTTTGACCTGTTAAAGATCAAACATAACCTAAAGAGACACATTCACATATAATGTGTCAAAATTGCCAGCTGTACAAGAAAAGCACATCCTGTGGTGTTTAATACATGTACCTAAAATGAGGAATTTCTGAGAGATTTTTATCCTCCAAAGTAGAGTTCAAAAGGCTTGATTGCATAGGATCATGTGGTGATAATACTAAATACCAGCAAATTTTCCTCAAAACCTGGATGTATTTAAGTAAATCAACAAAATATTCAATTCATAGAAAAAAGTACTTTTAATATGCTGGTCCATGTACATTCATGAACCAACAAATAGGAAAAGGTTTCTACCGGTATCCACTTTGCAGGGTCTTCTTTGACAGAAGGAATTTCATATATCGATTTATAACATCGACAAATTTCAAGGTAGTCATTGCTGTGTGAATAATACCTGCACAGATGGATCCAAAAGGAACTATGTTAAACAGCAATCAAACCAAAATATAGACACCAACATTATGGTTTTTGCTTTGAGCTTAAATGTAATATTTAGGCTCGAATATACATTTAAAAATATTAGTTTAACATGGCTGCAATATGATTATCAGACGTTAGGACATTTTCCAACCTAATTAAGGGTCTGCATACCGTATCATCAATTCATAATAAATTCGTTTCAATTCCAGCAATGACGGTATATCAGCAGGGGCCTCTTCCACAATACTGTCACCTTCTTTTGGTTTCTTCTTTTCTTTTGACAGGTCAGCATCGAAAACTCTAGGGCTGATTTTCCTAGACAGTATTTGTGCACGCACATAATCCTGGCGGTCTAAACATAACCGAACCTGAATACAATGAACTATCATGAATCATAATTTTGTTCCAAATAAAAAACAGTACAACATTAAAAAAGCCTTGAGAAAAATTCCCACTTGTTCCAAAATGAATGCGATCTTTTCGGTTTTTGCCATTGCACCAAAAGTTTCCACCTGTGATCCACACCAAAATAGAGCTTAGAATAACTGAATGCATGTGTTGAAAGTAAAAAATAATATTCCATAATCAGACAATCAGCCATAGTAAAACACCGTGTTTGGATGTGCTTCTGCTGTTTGAAGTTGTAATAATCAGATAAATACATGTTAGTGTTTGGCAATCAGACTATTTAAGAAATAATAAAAATGACCAAAAAGGAATTGATGCGAAGAAAGAAGATATGTTTTGTTAAATAGGAGTAGAAGTCTTTCACATAGGTTTAAAAATTTTATATAGATAATTCTAATTTATCCTTAAATAATCAGTTTTTTTGCACCTGATATGAAAACAAATATCTAAGAGTAATTAATTCTGATAATCGAAGAGATTTGTTTGTCCAAAAACCAATTTTTTTTGTTTGAAAACTAAGCCAGATAAATAAGAGCATTAATTTCAAAGTCGAATCCAAAAACCCAACATTTAACTACATGATTCACAAGAGTAAATGAAAATATTTCATTAACAACATTCCAAAGCAAACTGACCGCAATTTCTTGCATCAAATCAGCAGCCTCAGCTATCAGCCCTTGTTCCTCCTTAATCTTAGCTAGCCTCTTGATTAATCGGGCTCTCTCGATCTCTACATAAATCTACCAAAACAAAGATTCAATATCTAAGTTTAAAAACAAGACAATCATAAGAACTTATTTAAATTTAATACTATTGAGCTCACCTTCCCAGCTGATACACTATTTAATGTTTTAATAAGCTCGATCTTAGTTTCAATATCTGGTGTCTGATCAATATACTGCATTGCTTGTTGAACCATGGCAGTGACGGCCTATATTTAAAACAGCTCACACATTAGAAATATTCAAAAGCCTTTATACATGGGTCTATGCTTGAATTTGTACAAATCTAGACAATTAAAACCATATCAATAACAAAAAAGTAATTTGATGGATCATACAAAAAGTATGTCAAAGCACACCAACTGAAATATTATCATGTGTTCACTTTAACTTAAACCTCGGTCCTCGCCTAAGCTTGGTTTCAAAAAGCGAGAAGCGCACCGAGGCGACAAAGTCTAAAACCGAGGCGCAAAGCGCAAAGGGCAAAAGCACAGGGCTTTTCAAACGCGAGGCACAACGTATTGATATAACTTTTTTTATTATTATGTCAAACATGTTCCTCTCATCATTTACCAAAATGTTAGACACAAATAAAAATGTGGTTTAATACATATATAAATAACTTACATGTATAACCTAAAAATCTCTACGATACACTCTATGTACAACTAACCAAGCTATAAGTACATTAATTAAAAATCAAGAAGCTTAAAAATAATAATAATAACAACGAATTAGAAAAAGATTAGGGTAAAATTTGATGAAATCTATAACATTAAGGATGAAAACTTAATTTAGAAAATATAAAAAAATAAAAGAATAGAGGGGTAATGGATTAGATAGTAAATAGAAAAGTCAGAAACCATAATATATGACCGTCACTTGCATCTCTTTAGTCTTCCTTCTTCTCCATGAATCTATCTCCATAAATCTCTTTATATTGCATTCCATCTCCATAAATCTCTTCTTTACAAGCTTTTCTTCCCCATCATTAAAGATCTATTCTACCACAGGTTCCTCCATCTTCATTCCATCACAGGTGTGTCATCTCGACTGTGACAAAGAAGCTCATGATTTGCGCCTGAAACAAAGCGCCTAAAAGTGCTCCCCTTTGGTACAACATTTGCCTTATGCAAGCAGAAGCGATGAACCTAGCACCTAAGGTTTCCTCGCACCTAGGCGCGCTTGAGGAGTGCCCAAGCAAACAAAAATACTAATTCATATCACCTTGACTAGTCAAAATCATACAAGTTAACTTCAATTTCAGATTTAGGGGTTGTTTGGTAGCCTCTTAATGATTCTATCAACAGGCTACCTCTGAATCAGTCAAAGGTGCAGTGTGTTTGTTTCACTTAAAAAACATCTCTTCCTGGTTCATGTAGCCTCTTAATGGGTATGTTTTAGAAACATGCTAATTGGTTAAAAGGCTACCTCTTATTCAGTCAGGCCACTTATTGGCTCAACACAAGTTTGCAAACAGTCCCTTGGACTTCATATTTAATATATTGTTGAATTGAAAATACTTGTTTTTCAATATAAGATGGACCAAGCATTCACTTATGTATCTCTATTCTTGTATCCATCTTGAATTATAGTAAGAAGAATGAGATAACAATCTTTATCAAATAGGGTGTATATCCTGATATCCTCAAAGAACTACACTCCCTACACGCTTGATATGGACTTTCGCTTTCTCCCTTGTTTATTAAGAGTCAAATAAGGTAATATTGTTTCTACCAAGTTTAGTGATTTTATTCTGCACATGATCATACGATTGGGCCAACCGTCTCTCTATCTGCTGACACAATCCATGAACTATGCAGAAATGGAACCCACCTTAGATGGCAATCAAATTCTCTTCCGAAACACTAAAAAGACTTGATATTTTAAAAGTTACAACATACTGAATTAACGTGAATTCTTGTTAGAATTCCCCATGTCTAAGTGAAACACCTTAACAACATCTACGAATAACAGCATCAACACACTATCATCCATCAAGTACATAATTCTCTCATCAGTTTCTTATAAGAAAACTCTAAAATTTCGATTGCAAGTATATTTTCAACCCTAGGTACTCGATCACGATTGCAAAAAAAAAAAAAAAAGAAAACCAATTACCTGCTTCAACTGGCCACGGCGCTTCGACAAGACAACAAATTGATCATTAAGCGTCTTCCAGGCACCAGCCTCGAAGCAAAGCTGAAGAATGTCAATCACGGCCTTCTTCGTTCCGACTACATCGCCATTAAGTCTCATCTGCTTCTCCACATTCAACAGTGACTCGATTTTCGAGTCTAAACTACCTCCTCCTTCCTGAAAACACACGCAGACGAAGGTTTAAACATTAAGTACGAACATCAGATCGATCGATTTCTTGATCATAAACTGAGAGAAATTGAAGCACAAATCTAACCATATTGGATACGAATTACGGATCGGAGAGAATGAAGTCGTTAAATCTAAGGGAATAGAGAAATTGTGTGTTAACCCTAACGAGAGATGATGGAAGATTGGAGAAGAAGAAGTAGAAGAAGACGATGTGTCTTCAAGAAAAGAATCTTTAGCTTTTTCAGCAAGACACCGGATGAAATGACATCCGTTCGGCCCATTTTCGTTAGCCCAAAAATAAATAGCCCATTTTGTTTAGACCAAAGACATATAGCCTGTTTTTAGAGATATTATTGGGCCAAAACATGTAAAAGAATACTGCAAATAGAATAGAGTCCGGTTGGGGTGAACGAAAGGAAATCTGAGCGGTTTGGGTTATGAACTTTTTTTGATAGGAAAGCGCTCAGTTCGGTCTAGTTTCTTGACATGTACGGTATGGGTTTAACTAGGGGTGTAAACGAATCGAGACGAGTCCGGGCTCGTTTAGGTTCGAGCTCGGCTCGTTTTTAGTTTTAGAAATCTCGAGCTCAAGCTCGGCTCGTTTATTATCTTATTTCTAAAGCTCGTGCTTGGCTCGTAGAAAAATTATCAAGCTCGGGCTCGGCTCGTGTATTGTTAAATTATTATTTTTTTAGTTTTTATAATTACTTTTATATTTTTTATATAACACAATATATGTTATTTAATTATTTTTATAATAAGTATATGATTAATGTGTGTGTGTGTGTATATATATATATATATATGTATTTATATATGTATTATATAATATGCTGATAAAAATTTATATAAAACAAAAAGCTCATTTAGGCTCACAAGCCGGATCGAGCTCAATATTTGAAGCTTGAGCTCAGGCTCTTTTAAGCTTAGCTCGATTTAAGTTTTTTCGAGCCAATCCCGAATAGCTTGCAAGCCGGTTTAACTCGTTTACACCCCTAGGTTTAACCATTTTGAAACTGATTTGGACGACACATGGAACCAAGGCTCTAATAGCAATTGTGAACTTCGGGATTACTCAATAAACACAAAAATGATTGATACAACGAATCAACGCAAAAATAAATGAAACAATACATGATAACCCAATCACAAACAAGTGAAATTGGATAAACAATCAATTAAATAGAAGTTTTTCTCAAATTACTTTAACTAAATAAGGATTTATAATATGTGAAATAATAAGTGTTACAAAAGTAAAGCTTCAAAACAACTATTTATACTGGTTACAATGTTCTCGCCTTAAAGCTCATGTTTTCACCCCATTAAGTACTCGCTTGACCTCCGGTTTTCAGATGGTCCTAATGTTTCGTATGTTGTGATTTTGATTTCTTGAGCCTCTAAAGTTGTGACAATCCGTGTTTTTCAGGTTAACATCATAACTTATTAAACTTTCTTTTTGACTGGGTGTGAGAATGATATTCTTTGTTGATGTGAATCAACAAGGATCAAATATGATGATTGAGTCAATGCTCTTTGTATTATTGAAGGTGAAAACGGTCAATGATTATAAGAACATTGAATGCAAGAAATACTCATAAATGCTCTTTGTATTATTGAAGGTGAAAACGGTCACAATGAATTGTAACACCCGGAAATTTATGAGAAAACAATAAAGGAATAATAAAAGGGGCAAATGCAAAGTTAACCCAAGATGAGGGACTAAGAGTGTAAAAAGGACAAATGGTACTGGGAGTGGGTGTTAAAAGAAGGCATGGCCGCCCATTCTCCCCTATCACGCCCTTTTCAAATGAAATATCAGAGAGAAAAAGGCGTACTGTCGGGACTCGAAGAAGAACAAGGAGAAAGCCGGATTCAAAGTAAGGATTCGAGAGATTTTGTGCT
>BJCM01087477.1:0-11624 GCA_018326385.1 Flaveria bidentis
TTTGCTTTTCCTTATCAGCGGAGGATGTAGTAGCGGGGGAACGACGGGGTTCAAGATGGTCGACCACAAGGAACGCCGTGCAATGGATCCGGAATAGCTCCGACCATGTGTTGTAGTCGGCAGCTTCATTGTCTAAGGTGACAGGAACGAAGGTTCGGATGTTGGAAACGGTGACGGCGGGATGAAGTTTTTGATCGGCCATTGGAGAAGAAGGGAGGGAATTTTGGACAGGTATTACGAGGATCGTGAGGGTGATACCATGTAAGGTAATGAATAATTGCTTGCCCCCTTTCATTCACAAACGACAATATATAATAATACAAGAGGATCTCCTATTTTTGGAGATTGATTCTACACTAATCACAAATTGCATTGCTATATATACATGCATGTAAGTTGGCTCCTATTACTATGAGTGGATGTCAAGTTGGTGAAATTAAAGTTTTATTATCAATACATCAGTCAAAGAAGAAAAGAAAAATCAAAACAGTTCTCGGACTTAATTATCAGGTCGACAGGGGGGTCTCTTAGAGCTGTTCAAATATCTTGTGGCCGGGAGTATGGCCGAAGCATCTCGTTCGAATTGACTTGGTTTTAAACTGAGCCAAGCGGAGCTGCCTAGGTATGAAAACGAGCTGAACTCGGCTCAGTTCATAACGAACCGAGCTGGCTCGGTTTAGCTCGTTTGTTATCTTGACTCGATGTGGCCCAGATTGATTTTACTTGTATTATCTATTATCTTTTATGCATATAACGTATATCATGATAGTTAATTATTTTTTAAAAGTATAATATATTTTTTAGCTATTTTATATCAAAATATTAAAATATAATGTTTGTATTAGATTATTTCATGTGTTAGCTAGCTTCTATTTTGTATATTGTAATAATTTATTCAAACATTCTTTCAACTTATTTACTAAAAAAACAGATGACTGGATGTTATATAGTATTGCAGGTTTGGTACGTTCGGTTGATGATGAAGTTATATGTATTTTGTTGAAGTTGAACTTAGTTTTTTTAAAATTAAATATATCTCAATTTTGTGAAATTTAATATAAATTAGATTATTAAGTTATGTCGTATGCTGAATTTACTTTACATGTGATTTGTAGTAAACTTAGGTGGGTTGCCCACATCATATAATCATCAATCACATTTTGTAATTTCACACCACATAACGTCATTCGAGGGTGGTGGCACTCATGCCGTTACATGTCACAAAAAATTAATTACTTCATAAAAATAAATAAATAAATTACAAATAAACATTAAAATAAAAACTATTAAAATAAAAAATACATAGAAATAAAATAATATAGAAATTAAAACTAAAAATCTATCAATCAAACCCCCAACCACGTATCCGGGCATCTTTGCATTCAAGGATTTTTAAAATCGTCATACAATTTAAGAAAAAACCTCTATTTCCTGGTCTAGCGTTTTATGAATCAACATCTCTCCTTGTAAGTCTGGTAATGCCAATCATGATTTAGATACTTTCATATGAAACGCTTATCGTTTCCTTTTTTGCTCCATTTCTTTCTCCTGCATCACTTTGTAGTCGGTAATGGTCTCGTTCAACGTTGTTTTGCTCGTTGAGGTCGAGAAGGGGTTGTAACAGACTCATTTGAGCTAACGTATTGGCCTGATTTTGGAGTTTTGATCCTCTTTTTTGTTTGAGTACCAACTCCATAGCTATAACCTCCATCGGCTCTCATTTTGCATAGTTTCTTACCACCTTCCACGCCTTGATGCTTGTAAAGCATTTTTCTTTCGTAAACCTTTCATATTCGGTTAAGGCTTTGAGGACGATATTCCGTCGTTGCTTCCACTCACCCAACGATGTTTCTACATATTTAAAAACAAAAAATTCAATTACACAAGTAATATAATTATAAAAATAAAATGTAAATATATAAAAAGTAAAAGTAATAAATTTACCATTTGAATATATAACCTATTAAAATGACTTATCGTCTGATTATCATCCCCCACTTTGAGTAAGGTGATCAACGGTGTGGTTCGGTGGGGTTAAGGCTATTTTGAAAATCGAAACCGACTGTGCGGTTAATACCATTCTTATAACTGATACTGAAATCACTAGTGTGCTTAACCACACTTTAATTATCCGTCGATTATGAATAGGTTAATTTTAATTAATCAATATATTTAGCATGCGTTTTTAAATCAAAATTTTAACTAATATCTTTTTGTCGGATTAAGTTTATACCAGCTTAAATAGAAGTGTGCACAATACTGTTTAATTTTAAGCTCTCGCCAAAACTAAAATTAAAAGTAGTGATGTGCACGGTTATATTTATATATGTGCTTCATTTTAGATGTAATTAACTACATACTTATGCATAATCTTTTGTTTTGTAATTAATAAACTTTTTGTAATCTATACGTTAATGTTAGATTAGTTATATTTTTATTACCTCAAGAGATAGTTAATAAACTTATTGATCACACCCGGTGCAGTTCGGTTAATTCGTATATCAAAATCGAACTGTAGTGTTCAATTAATTAGCTATGCCTTAACCGTGCATCGGCTAATTGAATTGGTTCGGTTAATTCGATTCAATTAAGTCAGTTATTTGCTCACCCTTCGCTCCCTATCTTTGAGAGAAAACTTCAAAGACGGAGGTGAAATGAGAATAACTAAATAAAGTTCAAAACCCCCTTTAAAATTAAAACTATTATAAAAAAGAAAATAAAAACTCCTGAAAAATCCATTTTTAAGACGGTTCATTAAAACCCCATCAGAAAATCTACTTTTTTAGGTAGTTCATAGAGTTAAAAAACTATTTTTAAGTGGTTTTTTTTTCAAATCGTTTTAATTTTAAAGCTAATTTATAAGACGGATTTTGTTATAACAGCTTAAAAGAATTGTATCAACAACCTCAAAAAATCACTTGTATATTAGAAAGAACGTTGAATATAGTTTTGGAAGTATGTATGTGTTTAAGGTTTACAATCACATCAACCAGCAGGTGTAGGTAGCCAGCCAATTATGATGTTTTGAAAAAGTGTAAGTTCAATTTACAATTTACATTACATCACGAAAATAAACAAATCAGGTTTCACTTTCATCACAACCGCCGCCATTGTAGAAGATTGGTGGCGATATGCTTAACTTTTACCACAATTGACCCCCAACAAACCAAACCTTAAAACTTAACTAAATATATATATATATATATTAGTATAAAACCCCTCGCTTTACAGCATGATATAAAATCATGCTAAGTATCACAAATGACTTATCACTACTAGTGATCATTAACGTAAAAAAACTAGTATTAAAATAAATGAAAAAAAAATTAAAAACCGAACGGAAAATAGATACTGAACTACGCACGTGAAACGTAAAACATTAAAACAAAAACTAAGTTGATCTAGGACCCGTGTATTATGACGAAACCGTTAAATGGGAAAACATTAAACTACACGTGCGCGTTGCAGCGTATTTACTCATAAATTTTAGACCGAAATGTAAAACAAAAAAGTTATAGAAAATAAAAAGTATAGAGACCAAAATTAAAAGCGAAAAATTATAGCTTAAATTATAAAAAATGTAAAAGTATTATAGAAGTACAAAAAATAAATAAAACCGAAAAAAAAACAAAAATAGATACAATCCACTAAAATTAACGAACAAGAGTTTGATGCATAAATAGATTGATAATATAAAACACTAATTACCTTAGTGAATTTCAAAAATATTCTAATAATACAAGAGTTCAAGTTGGTCTTACTTATAATTTATACTAGACGAGTGCTTACACAATGAAACGAGAGAGTACAATTTGAAAAAATTACTCTATATAAAATTAAAAATTTGTAATGTAATTTATATAAAGTATCTTTTACTAAATATTCATATTTTATACTGGTTTAATCGAATAGTACATTTCCATATGATAATGGAAAAAGAGAAAATTAGAATAATAAAAGGAAGAAGAAAAACTATAATAGTGAAATTTTTTAAGAATAAGAAACACCTTCTTCGTCAAGCCCACTTATACTAGGTCGGTTCTAAGCCCATGCGAATACTGTCCTCCCATAAAATATATTCGTGGACTTGTGGTCGTATAGAACAATGAGCCCAAACCTCTAGGAACTTTGGGCTTTTATGTAGAAAACTTAATTTTTGGGCCTACGGACACAACGAATCCATGATGGAGTGATGGACACATAATTCCACATGAACCTCGAGTGTATGAAGTAAAAAATATATACATACAAATTATTAAATTATTAAAGGGTATGACACAATGTTCACTACATTAAGGGTTGTGATACAAAGAACTACTATTTTGATTTTAAGCGTATTTTGGTGGGGAGAAATTCTTTGATAAAAAAAACTTGATATATTATTATCTATATATGATTAAGCAACTTTTATGAAAAATGTTAGTGTTACAAATTAGACAGATGCTATACTTTTGTTGGACAAAAACGATTGACACTAATACTATCGTACATGTAGGAAAGATGTTACGTAATAACCATAATCTCTAAGCTAATATATCCCTTACAATTTAAAATAGGAACTAGGAATTGAAAATATTATTTTTCAAATAATACTTAAATATATTGAATTAACTATCCTGGTTACAACACATTGTTTTTATACAAAAATGTAGCATTTTGTAATCAAGCTGATAACTATGAACTAATATTTTGAAAATTAAAAAAGTTATAGGTAACAACTACACATTCAATTTGAAATTTATCGTCTTTTCTATTTCACGCGTCTTCCTCACATAGATGCGTATGTGAAGCCATTAACTGGTCACATATGTCTCATCATTCTCCCACCTTGAAGAAAGTCGTCCTCAAGTTTATAGGATTTGTGGTTTTTGTTGAGATGATGTTTGACTTCTCCAAATCCATTAATTCCTCCTTTGCCACTTCTGATAATCACTGCCATCAGAATGCAAATGATATCATGAGCTTCACTATCCTTATTTTCTTTAAAAACGTTCGTTTAACTTCATGACTTCTCATCATGCTACCTTATCGGTTGCCTTAAATTATGCCATAGTTGATGTTATTTTACTTTACGTTATACCCTTTATCCCTAAATGTGAAACATCATCATCATCATTTCAACATCCTATCGCTTTCGTCATTATATATATCATCAAAATGATCTTAATCCTCAACAAATTAGAAGTTAATAGGATGGAATAATCTTTTCATGTTGACAAGAGGTCAATTACACTACGACTAGTGTGTCAACTGTTCCCATGATAAAAAAAAACGTCACTAGATAACACCATAGTAATCACCCTCATTATTTGTGTGAACATTTCCTCCACCTACAAACCATAGTAGATTAAGTTTTCACTTCAAAATAGATTTAATAATGTTATAAGTTTTGGAGATGTTTTTTTTCAATTAACATGAAGATATCAAAACACTCCGGTAATAAAGATCTAAAAGAAACAATATATAAAGCTTACAAATTTGTTTACACATGATAGTAGTTTAGATGTTGACGGTATAGATTAATTAAAATAATTTATTGATGAAGATGATCGGAATCTAATTATTCGTTCAAAGAAAACTAAAATATCTTTATTTAATATTCCAAGCTAGTTTTAATTTTACATCATTGTTAATCTTGAGACCTGAACCATTGACTCATGGAAAGAATTCTCATTTTATACACTTGGTGATTAACTATAATATTGAAGCTTGTTTAAAGAAAAACTAAAGTATTTAAGAGAGTTGTACATACAAAATATAACTCTTAGGAATATATAAAATCATATTAAAAAAGAAGTTAATTACTTTCAAACAAAATTGAGTATTTAGTTATCCATGTGAGGTTGTTTATGCTACAAAAATTGTTTCAAAACTGAAACTGATAATCGAACGATTTAATACATATTGTGTTAAAAGAAGTAGCGAATTGACTATTTTAAAAAAATCATAAATATTTATTGACCTAAATAATTTGTAAAGTTTTTTTTTCTCAAGATAATTTATTATAACAAAGCTTATAAAAAGTATTAATTTTATTAAATCCGAAGACCATTGGTTGAATCATCACTTCCAGAAATCATTGGGATAAAGCCACGGTATTATTGGCGTGGGGCTCCATTGCCGATCTGGATCCTCCATAACATGTTTTGAATTTTTGTCCACGTCTTCTAATTGATTTATGTGCTTGATAAACATATGGAACACTTATCTACCCTAATTTCAAATATCAACTTAATATATAAATAAAACATTAAAATTTAATAACAACAATAAATTTTAAAAAATAAACACATACATGAAATCTTGAGTTTCAAGATGTTTCATTATATCAAACCGAAGTCGAAATTTTAAATTTCCATCTTGCAACTCAGAAAAAACATGATCGTCAATAGACGATAATTAGCAGGAGTGAAGGATCCCTTTGTAGAACGGGATATCGATTTCCGTCATCTTTTAAAATAATATTATATAACTTGTTTTAGTGAACCCGTGTATTACACAATTTGAATAAATATAATATCAAATATAATAAAATTTTACTTAAATTACGTAAAAGTAAAAAATTATAAGTAATAAAACAATGATATCAACTTTATAATTTTTTTCCAAATAAAAAATCAAACATTTTGTTTAAAAAATTGATATTTTTATTAATATCTTTATTATAACTGTTATTTTTAATTATTTTTGGTTATAAAACATTTACTTTTAAAAACACTAAATTTCAAATAAGTTTGATGTCAAGAAAAAAATTATTTTTATAAAAATTTGTTTCTTTAGAAATAACATCAATAAAAAGATATATTTCTTAATTTATTAGAAAACTATTTTTAATAAAAGATATTTCTGTCTCCATTTTTAATAAGAGACAGAAGCAGGAAAATTTTTGTTAGAATGAATGTAGTGTTGACATGTGTCCTAAATAGTTACCATTTTATTAAGTAGTAGGATATAATGCATTTGTTCGGCTTGTTCCTAATCTTCGATATCTTATTTAGCCTGGGTTGGTCATGTAGGTATTCCTTATTTAGCCTTTAGAATACCGAAAACTCGCTCGACATCTTTTCTGGTTGACTCTTGCACATTCTTGAACTTCTTTTTCTTTGGATCAACCTGATATAGAGTCGCTTTCACAAACATAGACCAAGTAGGGTTGATCTCATCCGTTAAATAGTATCCACATTTGTATTCTCGTCCATTTACATAAATGGACACTTAGGTGCGGCTCCATGGTGCGAAATAAGGGGAGAGTGTTGAAGAACATTGATGTTGTTTGAGCAGAGCTCACAGAAGAGCGCATGCCAAAACCTTGTATCATTAGTGATATCACTATTTCATATGTTCAAATTTTATAAATTAAGTTGTTTTTAATTATTAATAAGAATGTTTAGGGAAGAAAGATGACGACTCAACCGTTAAGGTAATTCAAGGAAGAATGACACGACACAGTTCAATTGATATTTGGTTAGGAAAAATTAAGGAATTATACCCCTGGCGCCCTAATATTTATAACCTAATTATGTTTCTAAATTTATAAAAGTGTTTCTTACTTTTTGTTTGGCAAAATAAGGTGCAAAGTAGGTAAGAAGTTGGAAGAAGAAAAGACTTTATAGAAGATTATATATAAAAAACTAGCACACATAATAAAATACTAATTTATCATCACAAGTTAAACAACCAATGATATGAAATGCAGAGATAAACACCGGTTTACCTAGCCAAAGCACTCGTATAAAATGAATCGCGCAAACAAAAACGTCTTTAAAAGATATTATAAAGATAATTTAACTAGAATCGTCGAAATAAAAAGGCATTTAAATGTTGAAATAATCGACTTGAAAGTTATTTAGAACTTTTGTACGCATGGTACAAACCCTTGTATAAATATGAAAACATGTGTTTATTTAAAAGAAAATACTACCACATCTAAAAGATCTCTAGTTGTTTCCACATTGATTGTGCATCTAGAAGGAAAACAAAACACATGTTGACGACACTCAGATCTGGAACAAGTAAATTGATGGTACCACATAAGTGCAATTTGTCGCCATTCTTTATGTCATGTGTGACGTATATTTTCATATTTGAAATATAATTTTTAATTTTGAATTGAAAGGAGAGGTCGTCGCGTAAGAGTGTTTGCTGAGTTTATGTTACTTATGGGATATATAAATGACATTTAAAAACAAATATATAAAATAGAATATAGCACATAAAGAGTTTAACGATATTGATGATGTATCTTCATTCGCTCATGGTGTTGTAGAACAATATTAATTAGGCCTACTCATAATAACAATAATAAGCTCAATTTCTGTAAATTTAAACCATGTGATGTTTATTATTATTATATTATCGATTTTGTTGTGTATTGATAATTTTTATTATGCACAAATCACTTCCCTCTCGAAATTGTGATCTCTTAATCAAATGATATTTGAACTTGGTACATTTTAACTATGAAACAAAACTTTACCATCAAAGTATGCTAGTGGATGTAGCTTTTCAAATACATGTAACATATACATAGCATACGTACAAACATATAGAAGGAATCAGTCATTTCATTTATCTATCTTTATGTAGATTATATCTCTATGTATTAGTATGAAAAATTGGTGATGAAGGTTTCATTTCATTGGCCTATGTGTTGTACGACTTTCATTAAGTAAATAATAGTAGTAACAGTAATAACAATATTAATAAGAATAGTAATAACAATATTAATAACAATATTAATGATAATAAATAATAAAATTAAAACAAAACTAAAAAACCTATCATAAATAATACTATTAATAATAATAGTAATATTAGCGGTGGTGTGTAGCAACACTAATTTCAATATTACTAATTATCAACTTCTATATGCAATAATTATTGTACCATATGCATAATATGTTGTATATGTCTTTTCTTCTCTTTTAATTTTTTACTTTAAACCCAATACTTATATATTTCACAATTTAATCATTATAATTTTTCACTTTCAATTTTAATGCTCAATACTTTTTCATCTTTACAAAATTTGATTTACGGTCTAAAATTTGAGAGTCAACACATCGTAACATGCACGTTTGGTTCAACATTATTACGCTTATTTTTTCCCGTTTAATATCCTAGATGAAATGTGCGAGTACTAGATCGACTTAGTTATGTTTTTAATATATTAGGTTTTACGTGCGTGGTTCAACGTTTTAAATCTACTTTCCGTTTGTTTTATTTTTTTGTTTTTATATCTTTTTAATAAGAGTTTTTCAGTGTTGATTGTTGCTGATGGTGGTGTGACATTTGTGCTACTTGATATTATTTTATGTCTTCCTCTGCAACGTGGGTGACTTAATACTAGTTTAACAATAATAATCAAACATATTAAAATCTAAATGTATTCTAATAAATTTATATGATAAATAGTAGAAGGTTACGGGATATTCATGTTTCTATTATGAATAATCATTATTCTTTACATGTATATATTAGACTTAATTACACGGGCGGTTCCTGTGGTTAGATCCGATTTCACTTTTGGTCCCTAACTCTTTGAAATTAAAAGATTGGTCCAAAACTTTGCACAAACGTAACAACGGTGGTCCCTGAAACGGATGAAAGTTAATTATTGATGTTAAATGCGTGTGAAATGACAAAAATACCCCCTTTCACCTTTCTTATTCTCCATCAACCACCATCCCTACCATCTTCAACCATTGTCACCACCAGTACCATCTTCAACCACTACCACCACCACCACCTTCAACCACTACCACCACCACCACCCTCAACCTTCAACCACCACCAACACGACCACCCTCAATTTTCAATCCCCCATCACCTTCAACCATCATGTAACATCTTATATTTTCGTTAATTTAAAAAGTTAACTAGTAATCATAATAATAATAACCAATAATACTAATAGTAATGCTAAATAATAATAATGACATCAATAAAAATAATATTAACAATAAAAAAATAATAATCATAAGAGTAATAATAATAATAATAATCATGATGATAATAATAATAACAATTTATAAAAATTATAAAACTTAAAAAGGTTTGAAATTTAAAAGTTAAGGGACTAACTTTGCTAATCTTGAAACTTTAAAATAAGTGTTTTGGCATAAAATAACAAAGGTTGAAACTTCAGGGACCATTTCTGTAAATTATAAAAACCCACCCCCTTTCGATCTCACAATTCCGGCCATCGTCGGCCGCCGGCGACCACCACTCCGGAAACCCATAAATCAGAAACAAACACTTGATTCGAATGCCTAAACCGTTTCCAATCGCTTCGTGAGGAAGTTTTGAACCTTAAACACACTTTAATTCGAGTTTAAGGCCGGTAATGGGTGTCGTTTGGGCTTGATAACCGTCGAGCAACAAGAGTAAACCGTTCGACCATTAAACCTTAATAATACTCAAATTAAATGAACATAAACAACCATCTAGTTACACTTAATCGTTTACATCCTCAATTACATCTGGAAAACACAAAGTTTACACCTCGATTACCTCTTTCTTCACGCACTGCAACTAGATCAAAACCTACCTTCCGAGCTTCATAAACGAAAATTGATTGAGGGTTTTTCATCTTCAAGACCATCAGAAGCTTCATATGCAACGAATTTGCTTATCATCATCGTTTGAACATCCATCAAGGTTGAGCGTGGCTGCGACTTGTTCATCGCTCGATCTGGTGTTAACACTTTGAAATCGGGTAATTTATTTCACCCACACACTCGATTTTGCATAGGGATTCAAATAATATATTTTATTATTTTTTTAAAAGTTAAACTTAAAATATTGTTTTAATTTACTAGATAGTCATTTGCTCAAATAATATATTTAAATTATTTTTCTTATAAAATAGACATTGAATATGGTTATAACTCACTAAATCATTATTTGTTCAAATAACAAGTATATATTATTGATTAAAATGAGAGTTATTTTAAAAGTTTGTTTAAATTATATTGAGACTTTGTTACAAATGGTTTTCTTTTATTTCTTAGTATTAAATGATTAAATAGTATATTGACTCAAAACATAATCAAATTTACCATGTTAATTGGATCTAATTATTAACAACCCAAATTCCACTTAAAACCTTAGTTCCCGTGAATTCGTTAAACTTATTACTAAACTTAAATCTTGTGAATATGTATATACTTAGGTGTCTTGTGAAGGATTGCGTTGGAACGTTTATTATTATTTCCCTAATAATCATCATTCTTTATACATATTCACCATGTGAGTTTTCCTTGCCCCCTTTTTATCTTTTCACACAAATTTGGGGTGAAACATGATTACTTATACATAACGCACTTGTAAACGTTTAGACTTGTAAAGCACTTGCAATTCATATTTTTGTCATGGTTATTTGTGTGTTGTAAGTCTTTATATGAGATACATAGTTTGTTTACAATCATTAACTATTGCTAGCCTGGCGACGTCTTAGATCTTTGGGCCTGACAAGCCTATTTGGTGTTAAAGCCGAGGTATTGCCGGCTCCTGATGACGTATGCTTGTTCATCATGGGAACCAAATACACTTAGCCAATCTTATATACTTATAATCAAGTCGAGGTTTGGTTGTAACGATATGTGTTCTATAACCTTACTAAC
>BJCM01087479.1:0-10328 GCA_018326385.1 Flaveria bidentis
TATATAATTCTAGATAGTGAAATTATTTATTCAAAACTTTGGATTTTAAAATTTTAGATTTTTGAATTTGAACACCCATACTTCTGATTGTTGACCTGAGGGGGTGTTTGATTTCGGCGAGCCCACTGACTCTGTCAGCCGGTCAACCTATTTAATTTGCGTAAAACTTGAGCTGACCGGGTCAAAACATCTGACCCGAACCTGAAATTTCCAAATACTGACCCGACCACTCGCTTGCGTTTGCGCCCCTTTCACCTGTGTCGCTCCACCTTCTCCTCCACCCCACGGCGACGCGGAGGTTGCGGCCAATGATTTTGGGGTTGCATTTGGCGGCGGTGATGGTGAGAAGCCATGGTGGTGGTGGTGGTGGAGTGTTGGTTTTGCGGTGGTGATTGCCGGTGGAGTGCTGGTTTTGTGGTGGTGATTACTGGTGGAGTGTTGTGGATGAAAAGAAGGAAATATATGGTTTTTTTTGTCCGTCAAAGGAAATATTGTTACGTGATTTGGTTCTAGTCAGATACTGAATCAAACAGTCAAGTTTCAGTTAGATGCAGACTCAGTAAGAACTTCTAACTAGATCAGTTTTTAACTCAGTCAGATCTTATTGAGTTAATGTAATCAAACAGCTCATGAGATATGTTACTACTTAGTTGATATATATGCTACTTACATTCATAGTACAATGATAAAAGTAAATTATCTTTTTAAAGAACATTGAACTTCAAATCTGGTTATAAATACTTTAAATGCCTCAAGTTATTACCGTTAAAAAATAAAACTTAATAGATATGTAATGGTCAAGCACTTATGTAGATGAAATATAGATTGTCGCTAAAAAATGCTTAGTAGTATACTACGAATTGAATTTATCAACTTTCTCACAAATTTTCAATGATGAATCACAAGTTAATATAAAAAGGTTTATATTATAATACATGAGCTAGTAATTGTATACATGAACACGGATTTAAATTAAGGAGTACGTGCATTCATATATCAATCATATTATTAGAGTATATTATCTACTAAGTAACATTAGTTTTAATAAATTATATTCTAATCAAATTAAAAAATTGTATGAATGGAAAAGGAAGTAAAGAAGAACCTTAGAATTTGGATAAGTGCTTAACTTAATCTTGTCGATGATGGAACCACTACAACTATTTGTGTCCACACTTTAATATGTTTTTTTGCACCATTCAACCTCCTTTCTTGAAGAGTTTTGAGACATGTGTAAGACTCCCAAATTCATGGCTGCAATTTTGGGTCATTGGATTCCTTTTCAATCATTTTCAAACTTCTTTAAGTCACCCTTTTTAATAATTGTGGTACCCATTTTAATATTGATTTGTTTATGAATTTCATATATAGTCTTATCCTTAACAATACTTGATGAAAGAAAAGAAGGGCCGTGAATTTCTAGTATGATATGAACGTAACAAACCTAACATTATGTTTGGGCAAGTTTAGAGTATTAACATGAAACCTGTAAACGAAACGAACGAACACGGACATTGGTATGTTCGTGTTCGTTCATTTAACTTTAACCGAACATGAACACATTTTGTTCATGTTTATTTATTAAGAAAATGAAATTGTTGGTATTCACTCATGTTCGTTCGTTAAAAAGCTAAATGAACACAAACAAACAAAAATAAACGAACATAATTGACAAACATAAATGAAAACAAACAAATATTAATGTACACAAATAAACAAGTCTAAAACATTATTAATTCATCAAAAAATATATGTAAATTAATGGTTCAAATATATAACTGATTCATCAAAAAATATGATTCTATTAAACAATCTATAAAAATTCATCAAAAATCATCCATCATGACTAATCCAAAAAACCATTAAAAAAGTATGTACATGAAATTTCTCCAATACATAGACAAGCAAACATAAGCAATCGAATGTACACAAACAAACATAAACAAATGTAAATAAACAAACATATATGAACGAGCATAAACAAATGTTCATGAACGTAAATATATGAACAAACAAAACATGTATTCATGTTCATTTGTTTGGTTAAACAAACAAATTTTTTTGCTCATGTTCATTTATTTAATTAAATAAACGAACTTCCCGTCAAAAAGTTCATGAACGTTTGGTTCATTTACAAGCTTATTAACATGACAAAGAAAAACAAATAGTTTCAAAAGGGATTGTGTTGTGTCTTCCAACAAATACGCTTGTTCTTTCGGGATTATGTGTTTGCGATGATTTTCAAGGATCATTTTGTTTTCAGGTTTGTATAAATTTTCGGGTTCATGTTGATTTCAATCTGTCACCCAGCGAACATGACATGTTTAGATTAATGATAACAAGCATAACGGAAGATATTGATAAGCTATAATCTTGGTATATATAATTCTTATACTTTAATTTCATACGGGTCATTACAAATGTATCAAATTATTATTCTATGTGATTATATTGCAAAATCAAAATTTAAAATTACAAACTTAGTCAAAACATGTATGAGATGGTTGCAAATTTAACCCCCGCCACTATTGCTCGTTAGTTTTAACGACATGATAATTAAACTTGTAATATGACCGAACTGTAAGAACTATTTGTGTAGTTTTCACTAGTATTTAAAAAACTAAAAAAGTTAAATAAAAGTTTATAAACCAACTAAAAGATTAAAAATCAAATAAAAGTTAAAAGAATTAAAATAACCAAATAAAAGTTAATAACATAATCAAGAGTAAATTATCTCTGCTTTTTGTTGTTGGGTCTAAATAACGGGTTGTCTCCAAAGATTTTAAAATTGTGATGTTACTCTATGTGTTTTTAATAACTCGTCCCAATTAACTCTAACACGCTAACAATAATTCTTTTACAAGTAAAGGTATTTAGACATTTTTACATATAAAGACTAATTGTGTCATTACTCAAACTAATAAAAGGACTAATTATGTAATTTGTTTAAATCAACTTATGTTGCATTATCAAATGTTGCATTAAAAATCCCGCATAAGTCTAACATAATACATTGAATAGTTAGCTTAAGAATAAATTTATATTCACCCTCCTTTTTCATCATCGATTCAATAGACAAAACAAAAAAATAGAAATTAAACCAATAAACGTTAACCGTTGAGACACGCACCATAATTACTAACAGAAGAAACAAAGAAAATTAAATCGTTCAACTATATATAAAAGTCTATCCACACATATGTTTGTAAGACCCGAGAATGTTACTTGACACAATAATAAACAAACGTATAAAACAGAACAAAACGTAAGGACCACCAAATAATCACTATGACCCGAAACCAAAATGCCCCTCCCCCTCTCCTTGATAATCAAATCACCACCCCACCAAGATGTTAACTGATGCTTTATGGTCTTGTATGATTGTATTAAGCCTTGTCTCCAATGATTGGTGAAACTAGAAGTTAATGATCACCATGATCACCTAGATGAAGAACCCATCATCTCTTACATTTGGGCACCACAAAATCAACCACTCCGCACTTATTTTTCATTGAGTTTTGGCCGAGCACAAGAAGGAAAGGGGAGGATCATCAAGTTTGTAGTTCAATCTCGCACTTCACACATGCTCGTTTTATCATGTTGTTGGTAACAACTCCTACTCACTCTTGTCTTTTGTTTATCTATCATTATACTAAGTTTTTATAAGTCCCCAAGTTGGTAATCAAAACAAAGTGCACAAACCTTTCAAAAACCAAACCAAGAATAACAAAAATTACATATGTGTAAAGCGTAATCAAGGCACTATATTTTATTATGGTTTGATAATTCATAAGCACCTTTTAATGGTGGAAATGACATACTAAAACAGCTCCTAACGGGACCAAAAGAGACCCGTTGAGGCTGCTAAAACAATCAACCGAAAACCGTCTTTTCGCGCTTGTTATACTTAAGGTATATTGAATTTAACTCCGAGAATAATACGGTACCCTAACGTAAATACACAAAAACTAGGCCTAAAATAGGCCCACAGAACTGCTATTGATGGCCCAAACAACCCAAATCACATTCTACCAGTTGGCCCAAATCAATGTACAATGCCTTATGCCCCCTTAAAAATTGTTTTTCAGCATATTTTCTTTATTTATACCATATAAAGCGAAGGATATTTGAAGATACTATTAAAATTAAAACACATACTTTAGTAAATACATAAGGTACAATTATTTTTAAGGGTAAAATAATATTTTTAATATTATTTACAAATTACCCCTTACAATTAGTTACATAATAACTTTATAATTACTATAAATTACATAAAATTTTACATTATCTATCAATAAACCAAAGAACTTAATTTGTTTTAAGATTTATATTATATCAATCTATCATGTTTAAAACTTTTTGATACTACAATCGTAAATATGTATTTTTAAATGTTTTGTTGTGATACAATCGTAAATATGTATTTTTTAAAAGTTTTGTTGTAAATTTTTTGCTGAACCGATATGCATTTTGTAGGGTACAATAACTTAATACATAAATGTACAAGTTATCATGCTAAATCCATTTATTTGGTGTTTTAAATTTTAGCTTAGAAAATATATAATAAACTTTTATAAAATTTCTATAAGATTAACAAAACTTAAAAACTCGTGTCGGATGTAAAATATTGCCCCGTCGCATTGGTAGTATCATTAAAATACTACCGCAGTGACTGGATTTTTGTGCACAAGTAACAAGTGATTTTATAATATATAAAAGCTCATTTTCTAAGACCTAAATATTGGCTCAAAGTGACAGCCCCGTTGTGGCTCAATAAGGGCCCACATTAACAAAACATGGCCCATTTACTAGATAGTTAACCCGTCTAACTTTTCAAGTTAATTCAAATGTTATGTTATTTTGGAGGCAAGCCCGTTATTTAGAGCAAATTGTATCGAGAAAAACAAAGTTTAAAGATTAAGAAATCAAATTAAAGTTAGAAAACTCAAAATAAAGATTAAGACAATCAAACTAATGTGATCAACTCTTATATTTATTAACTATTATTTATTTATTGATTTTTTTTTAATTTAAGAAACTTGCACAAATAGTCTGTATGATTTAATAATATTTAATAATATTATAAGTATAATTCTCAGTTTCTCACATTATTAAAACTAATAAATATGGCCCGAACTCTTATTCGTTTTGTTATCACCTTGGGCTAAGCCCAAAAACTTTTAAAGCCGATACAAGTCTTTATAAAAGTAAATTTAACTGGTTTGAAGTTTTCTAGACGAATAATTGCATGAATTACACACAATAAGAAAAAGGTTTCTTTAGTTGTTTGAAAAAAATTGCAATCTCGTTGTCTTTTTTGGTCTGATTACTTGATTACAAACCTTGATATGCGATAAGAATGCTTAATTGGTTACATGTCATTATAGACATTGATTAAATGTTTGACCGACTTATGTTAAAGCACACTAGACCTCTAGATATCCTATTCTCAACTATGCTAATATATTGTGATTGTCACAATTGAGTAATCCAGAATAATGTGTCTTCCAATCAATACAACATAGTGAACATACCAATAACACAAGCAATAAAAAGTGCATGCATATGATGACCAAAATGTTCACATTTATCATTCGATCAAGTTTACACAACCATATAATCTAAAACGTAGTCCCGGTTGTAACCATGTGATAATTAATCGCTTATGGTCATGGTGCGATAAACAAGTTTGATGTAGAGATCCATCTACCATGAAACAAGAAGATTTCCCGAAGCTCCAATGAGAAAGAAGGTTAGTACTCTCTTTTATCCATGTTGACGTCACATCCTTACTAACTTATCATTAGTATGCTTCTTGAACACAATCCATTTCTAACAACCATTTGGTTAAATTTTCTACTTTTACCTCTAAATACACTATAATTAAGCTTACTTTGAAAAAAATTATTTTAATCATGCTTGAATGCTTTTGTTGTCTTGTGTAGATTACATCGGCTCGAAGTGATCTTTAAAATCATCATTCGGCATGTAGATTACCATGTTTATAAAAAGTTCACTATTTTCATACCCAAGCGAAATCTACTGATCTAAAAAAAGAGATCGAAATGATATGAGTTTATTCTCATCAACTAATAGTGGTTAAAATTTAAAACACACTTTTACTCAAATCTTCGGGTTGGGATCAACTTTTTTTAAAAATCCATCAAGATCACATATAGTCATCTTTTTGTAACAAATTATATTAGCATTATTATAAAATAGTTTATGAAAATATTGTGACTTTTTTATTGATAATTATTGGATTACCTTTGACTTTTTTTATTGATAAAATAGTTTGGATTAAATCATTTTGTTTATAATTTACTAATTTTAATAAATCCGTGTATTATATGGGTTAAATAAATAAAATATTAATACAATTAATTTTATGGAATATAAAACAATATTCCAAGATATGATATGATTAAAATTACGTATAAGTAAGTAATATAAGTAATAAAATAATTATATTAATTTTTTAAAATTTTGTTTTTAACTTTTTTTCAAAAGCAATATTTTTTTTTGTTCTAAACCTAAGTATCATTTTCTAAAATTATCTTATCATATTATTCTTGGTTTTTAAATTATTTACTTTTTAAAACACCAATATTATAATATATCATATTTTTTAGAAAGTTTGATGTTTTAGAAAAATGTTATTTATATAGATTTGTTTATTTAGAAATAACATTAACAAAATGCTTTTTTTTTTTAATTTATAAAGCTCTATTTTTAATCTAAAAAATATTAAATAATGTTATTAGTAACTAAGATAATCATTTAACAGAAGAGAAAGACGAAAAAAATTTAATGAGAAGAATTATGATGCTATCACATGTTATCTCAAGTTATTTTTTTATTAAAATAAAAAAATATGATTTTTATTAGATATTTAGGTTATATCACGTTTGTTTGAATGGTAAGAAATTCAGGCCCACATATATGTATTAAATAAGTCGGTTAACAAAACTTCACGCTCAAATTTATGTCCCAATAAAGTAGCCCGAATTAATTGTCTTGGCCCATTTCTCGTCAAACTAAAATTCTAAAATTACGGCCGAATTATGATGTGGTTTTATAGAGATGCACATATTGGGCCCCGGGTAGGCACAGGGTAGACTTGCACAAAAAAACCGGGTACAGACCCGACCCGGACCCGGTTCCGGGTGTACCCGGTTCGTACCCGGAATATACCGGCGGTTTCAACCCGGTTTGGGGTTTTTTGAATTTCTAAAACCCGATCCTACCCGGACCCGAACCCGGTCTAAACCCGAAGTGAACCCGGTATTGGACCCGATATTGAACCCGGTATTGGACATAAAAAAAAGAAAAAAATCAGAAAAAATAAACTAAACCCGGTATTGGACCCGGTTCTAGACCCGACCCGACCCGACCCTACTTGAGTATAGCGGGTAGGGTTTTCCCGCAAGTGAACCCGACCCGGGTTTGTACCCGGGTTCACCAATACCCGGGTATAAAAAAACCCGACTGGACCGAACCCGGTTTGAACCCGGTTCCGGGTCCGGCCCAAAACCCGATTAACCGGGGTAGGCACCGGGTACCTCTATACCCTACCCGTGACTCGATTAGGGTAGTCGGGTCGAAGTAACGTATGGAACCGAGTACAATTGGGTATTGTGTAAAATTTTCTTGAATATTTTCGGATGTTTGGCAACGACTAAACTAAACTGTTGGCAACAACTATGACCGTTGCATGTTTTTCTTTCACTATAAATACAACTAAATAACGTCATATTTCTTTAGTGATATGACGTTGGATCTTACCTCAGTTTGAAGAACCTTGGGTCTAATATTATGAATACAACTTTATTTGAAATAGTTTCATTTGTTTTAGAAAAAAATTAAGAAAAAGATATTAACTGTTTTCCAAAAATCTTAAATTTGACAGTATTACATAAATAGGTTTTGAAACTTTATAAGATTAAAAAAGATATAATCTAGACCACAAATCAAACATGCATGTTTTACATGATTTATTATAGGTATAAATAGTTAATAAATTTAATGATTGTTATAGATCACTATGTTAATATATTTGAGTGTGTGTATATATGGTCATGATGTTTATATTAAAAAATTAATCATATAATTATGATTAGAGAAAATCTTTTAAGTATTCGTCAATTACAAATTTCTTAAAAGGTATGAACGTGAGTAGGTGCTTTATACTTTTTAAAAAATCTACATGATAAAAACTTAGCATGCTAAAAGAATAATTGAATAAACTGGATGTAATTTGTACACTAAAAATTAGTCTTTTTGTATCGATGAAATTAAAGGCTTAAAATGCACAAAAGATGGGTAGTTAATAAAAGAACTTGTGATATTATTTTCAAATTGAATGAACACATGTTTATGAAATTATAATTTGAATTTTATGTCGGAACTAGAGTGCGGATCGGGTCCGGGTACTCTATGGAACAAAGGAACCGGGTAGAATCTAGTGGTTACTAATGGATGCGGACCAGGGTTAGCACCCTTTGGGTAGGAATCGGAACTGGTTCCGGATAGTACCAACCGGATCAGGTACATACCTGGTTTTTTTCCATCTTTATGGTTTAACACTTATACCAATCACCAATGTCTAAAATGAATTACTAATTTTAATGGTAAATAATATTTTTGGTTTTGTTAGGGTCAAAAACCAAATCAAAATGTACCATACACCAACAAGTGGTTGTTTTCTAAATCTTGCATTTCTCTTTTTCATAATACAACATTCAAGTGTTTGGGGTTACGATCTTCTTTTAGGAGACCGGAGGGAATTATGGTTATTAGTAATTCAATTTTGCTATAGTCAACAAAACTAGAACATCAAGAGGAGCTTTTTCTGATGAATTTTAAATTTGGCTGGTGCCGAGGCCTATTAACTTATTTAAAGGCATCGTTGAAGCTCATATTCATTTATTTCAATGATAATACATTAGTGAAAAGCTGCTACGACAATAAAAACTCATATATCATATACTTCTACGGTATGAATTTAATGCGAGTATGTAAGTGAATATGGCATAGAATATGAGTAACATGATTGGAATTAATATATATAAGACATAATCTATTGTATCTAATAAAAAAATTTCTTTTGTTACTTGTTATTCTTTTAACCCATTTTTTTGTCACATGTCATTCTTTTTAACATTCTCACATTATTTTTCCTCCAAAATGGTATTATAACAATTTAAACACTAAGTTAGTGTTTGATATACATGAATGAGGGGCAGAATAAAATAAATCATTGAGGGTGAATGAATAAAGACGTATTTAGTTGATGAAGTTAATGGAATAAACTATTACATAGTTGATTTTATTTCTTCAAATTCATTCCATCCATACCCCTTTTTTTCATTCCATCACTTCTTCCATCATTAGTCACCACACCACTCACTCACCCACTACAACAACCATCACTGTCTCCGGTCACCACCGCCCCAGGAATACCACCACCGGAGCCCGTTGTCGCCGTCGGAAACCATGTAACACCCAGAAATTTTTTTAAAAAAGTGAAAAAAAGAAAGAAAAGCCAAATAATCCAAGTTGAAGGGTTGAAAGTGCATAAGGGACAAAGATTATTATTATGTGTTCAAAAGGTGGGCATGGCCGCCCACCCCTTGTACATCACCTGTCTGTCGATTTTTCTTGAGAGAAAAAAGAGAATTGTCTTGGGTTTTAGAGAGAAGAAGAAGAGAAGTCAGATTTTAGGTTAGTGTTCTACTGTTTTGGGTTGTTCTTGGCTAATTTTCAACCTTCGAGTATGTGCTTATGTGTTTGTATGTGTTAGGTTGTGTGTTTTTGGTGTTTGAACTCATAAGCATTCGGTTTTGAAGAAGTCTTACTAGAAAGTTGCAAGAGGTGAGTTCTAGATCCCCGTTTTTAAATGTTTTTACTTGTTTTGGGCCCGGAAATGCATGTTGTAACGTTTTTTTTATAAAATTTGGGTGTGTACCCGTATCTATGTGAGTGTGCCCTGTTGGATGGTTTATGTGTAGAGATTAATGAAAAGGCTGATGCAACCTAAACATATAATGTCTATCCTGCATGCTGCACAAGTGCATTGAAGAAGAATGCTTCGGAAATTTTACACATGCAACAGAAAATACTCTAAGTGTAAAATCTTCCGAAGCCAAGACCAATATCTTCCGAAGCCAAATATGAAGTCTTTCGAAGCCTCAGAGACAAAGTCTTTCGAAGCTTCAACTCATGAAGACAGATTTCTTCCGAAGACTTTTAGTACATGCTTTATCTGATGTACTTTTCCATAAAGCTGGACACCTTTCCGCTGCACCTCTGTAAGGTCACCAACT
>BJCM01087480.1:0-10368 GCA_018326385.1 Flaveria bidentis
TAAGGATGTGAACTATGGCATGTCATAGTCACTAGTCAAAAGGCAATCTGCCTTTTGACTCTACAATTGATTTTGTTTGTGTCTAGTCAATTGTATCCAACTGGCTTTCAAAGTATAGCCGGCTGTAGGATGTAGTATAAGTATCTCATGTTCTTGTATCTTTCTAATATGCTTTGTAACACTTGTAATAAAACATAGAGAAAACAATATACTGCATTCTTAAAAACCATATACTTGTGTACTTGTGTTCTTGTGTTCTGTCTCTTACATTACTTGTGTTCTTAGTGTCTTACTTTGGTTAATCTAGTCTTACTATTTGATTAATTTTAGTTAATCTCCTCTTTGTGTTGTTGTATTGTAATTGACCCCCTTCAACGATCTTGCAATAACAAATACATAGAATGAATGATTATCTAGTTAATATAAACCACTACACTAGGCAATCTTAACCTAATCATTGTCTTCTGCATGAAAACCATATTTATTCACAATCGCTAAGCTTCCACGACATAGCTAATGCCTTCCGACACCACTTGCTCATTCGTCACGAGCTAAAACACGTCAATAATAACTCTGTTGGCGAGTCACAAGTAGTTACTTTAAACAAATAGATGATATAACCATATTGTGCAAACAGATTGTTTGTCAAATCAAATCTCACCTACACCCTTACAATTAGGGTAGTGTTCGTCAAACGGCTGAAAAAATAAAGTTTGGACCATGCATGATATCTATTTGTCAATTAGTGATTTTTAATATAATATAATATTAATTAATTTATATTATGTTTTATACTTATTCTTGAGAGCCAAGTATAAGATGACCATGTTTTGCTTTTAAACGACGAAGTGATAAATTCTTATATTCTACATGCACTTTTACAACATGCTCTAGTTTTGCATAAAACTTACCAACATATAAATAAGCAGAGGTTATGCATTCAAGACTCACCCTAAGCAAAATGCTCAGAGTTAAATTATAGAGTTTTCTTAACAATAAGTTTTTACTGAGGGGGTTGAGGGTGCAATTTCGACTAGAAAACAAATAGTTAAGATCGATTAAGATGAAATCTATCATACGAATCAAGATTGCACTTTTTCTGTTCAACAAAATAATTATATAATTAAAAACTAAATACTTTTAAACTTAAACATATATTGTAAATAAAATAATAATAATTTTCTCTCGTGTCTATAACATCTCTTGACCGGTCAACCTTACAAACAAACTTTGGTTTATTGGTTTCTCTATACATCTGCCACCTTCTAACTTAAGAGTTTACGGGGCTGTTTGACAACCTTTTAATCAGTTTTTTAATGGCTCAGATGTCTGAATGTTTCAACACTTAGTGGTTTAGACTGTTTGTTTTGTTTCGTGAACACATGTCTGAATGGTTAAGACATTTACCTCTGAATAGTTAAACATTATACTGGTGTTGAATAGTTAAGATGTTTAAAACTGAATGGTTAATACATATTATCTGAATTGTCAGACAATTGTCTCTAAATAGTTAAACGATATATTAGCTCTTAATGATTCAGACCTCTTAATGGTTCAGATTTTTTGTTGGTTCAACACTTACAGCCTCTACATCGGACGGCTATGATTGTTTCCTCAACAATTTATATATATATATATATTTATTTCATAATCGAAAAAGAAATATAAATTACTATATCTGATAAAAAAATTAAAAAAAATATTTTCTTTCACTTTGTGAGTCGGTTGGTTTTTTTTTTTTTGAACGGTCAAATTGGAATCACTCACGGATCACTGGAGTATCATCGTGCCACCAGTGTTACCACACGATCATATTCCACCACCAAATCACCAATCCAGGAGGAAATTCATAATTATGAGAAAACCCCCCTTGTGAAATTCGAACCCTATTACCTAATAGGCCCTAAGTCTTATCTCACCACCAAGATGCCGCTGGGCTATATTGCCTTTGGCTTGTGAGTCGGTTGGTAGCATCACATGGATAAGTCTGTTTGAAAAAATAGAAAAGAAAAGCCAAAAGTGAGGCTCAAATAGATCTCTACCGTCCACGTGGCAGTTGATACAACGGTGCAAACACACCCTCCCCTCACACGGCTTAAATACCCTGAAAAACTCCAACAGATCGATCTCAAAATCAATTTCCCCCTTTTCTTTTTGTCGAGAGCGGGAACCCTAATTTCACTTTTTCAAATTTCAAATCACAGATCTCACCATCCTCGATTTCTAATTCTCCACATATCATCTGTGTTTATGTTTGTTGCAGGTTTACTGTTGAATTAATTGAACCTATTGATCATCTCTAACTCAGGTACTACTTGTTCGTTATGATTTCATTATGATTGCAACTGCTTTTATCGTAGATTGATTGTTCGTGGTGGCTTCCGCGGTTTTAGCTGTGTTGGATGTGTACTGATTGGAGGTTTTCGGGTGTTGTGTTGCAGAGATGGATTATCATAGTTTGAAGAGGAGAGAGCTTCAAGCGCTTTGCAAGGAACATAACATTCCTGCGAATTCTGCCAATTCCGTTTTGGCAGATAAACTTGCTGCTCTTTTCAATGTAATTTTTCATGTTTGGTTGTCACTAATATGACGATTCGCGCTAAATTGGTTGAATTTCTACGCATAGTGTGTCGATTGACTTATTTTTTACGATAAAAAATGTTATTATGCTGAACTGTGAGTAAATGTTGCTACCATTATTAGAAATGGAATATTGTAACTAGTAATTGGTGGATTGAGAGAAAGGTCTGCTAAATTTGCATTGGAATATTTAATTAGATATTACATGAATTGGCTAAGACATGTGATTTATGTAATATCAAATATTGACCGTCTCTTTGTGTACCAAATCATCAACATGACTTGGTAAGTGCATGTCATGACTTTTGACCTCAAAGTCATGTTGCAGGGGTATTTTTTCTGTAACCATTAATATTTTCTTTTTTATGTGCAATTTTATAAATCCAGGAAAAGCAGAAACCAATAACAAGACACCGGACTTGCATGAAGAGTTTGATTGAAACTACAGAGGAGGGTGAGCCTGCAGCATTAAAAAGGCAAGCAAAGAAAGTTAGGTTTAGTCCAAGTAATGATTTGGTTGAGTATGAACTACGATCTGGTGAAAAACAAAAGCATATGGTTACACAGATAAAAACTCGGAGAAAATCTGTGGCCAAGAAAGTTGATAAACCAGTTGTTGATAATAATACTAATGTTGAGTTAGTAGATGATAGTGCACAAGTTCCCGTTAAGCTTACGAGGTCCAGGGTACAATTATCAGGAAAGGATAATGTCATTCCAAATAATGAAAAGAAACAAAGTAGAAGGGGATCAAAGGTCGTTGAAAAGGGAACTGATGTAGATAAAGAAACTGAAGATAATGTTGGTAAAGTTACGAGGTCAAGGGCACACACATTGAAAATAGGTGATGGTGCTCAACGTGAAGAAAGTAGGAAAAGCAAAAGGCCAATAAAAGATGTTGAAAAAGGAATTGAATCAGTTAAGGAAACTGTGGTTAGTCGAGCTAGAGTTACAAGGTCTAAGGCACACACATTGATGGAGGATGGTACAGGTCCTGCTGTAAATCCTGATGTTAAGAAAAAGAGTGGTAAACAAGTGGCAACAGATGGACATGTTGTTGAGCCCTCTAAGGAAGTTATGGACATTCCAGTGAGAGCTAGAAGGTCTAGAAGACAAACGCTAAAGGAAGATACTGAAAACAGCCAAAACACGGTTACTAATCCGCAAGCTGATAAGAAAAGAACTAGAAGGCAAATGAAAGATACTGATTTGAGGAGCAACTCGAGTCATGTTGCTCCAGCAGATAAACAGGAACCTCCAAAGAGGACATCATTGAGGACTAGAGGGGTGGAGACCATGGATGACGATGAAGGTGACAAAGTGGATGCTGTTGACGGCGGTAGACTTACAAGGTACAAAGCTTCTGTGGCAATGGAAGCTTCTGGAAGGAATAGTAAAAACAAAGCTAACAAAGTTGAGTTTGAACATCTTGAAGAACCAACAAAGCATGCAGGTAAGAAAAATATAAATCGAAGAAAATCTGTTTTGCGGACTGATAAAACGGAAGTGGTTCTCCAACTTGAAGAGCCTGTGAACTGTCCAGCTAAAAAGATCACCAGGCGGAAATCTGTTGTGCTAGAAGCAACTAAGATGGTTGAGTCACCTTCTGTTCGAAAAAAGCAGTCAAAAGGTCAATCTGGTAATTTATCTATGATTGTTGAAGGTATAGAAGATAAAGAAAATGTTATAGGATCAGGGAAGAGTGCCTCTGTAAATGAATATGAAAAATTGACTTCTGGGAGTCCTAAATCTAGGAAACGAAGAGGAACCTCTGTCATTGAAGATCAGATTATTGATGCTGAGTATGATCCTGTTGTTGATAAATCTCCAAAACCTTCTACACGCAGTGCTAGTAAACATGAAGGAAATTCTGTTGCAAAAAAGCAGATGGAGAGTAGTTTAATTAAACCTGTGTCAAGAATGAATAATCAGTCATCTGTAAAAAATGCATCAAAAGGTAAGAGCTTGGCAACAACAAGTGGAGCAATAATCAGAGATAGTAGTTCTAAAAAGAGAGCAAAGGTAAGTGTAATGGAACAAATTGATTCAGAGGATCATGATATTGTTTCCAGTAAGGAGGGTACTCCATCTGCAAAAATGGGTAACTTTAAAGTTGATGAAGTTACCGAGTCTGAAGTTACTCCTTCCATTGATAAATCTGATAGGCGGTTCACACGTAGCACCATTATAAGTGAGAGAAAGGAGCCAAGTCAGTCGGCCATTAATGTTCAACGGTTTACACGTAGCACCATCAAAAGTGAGAGAAAGGAGCCAAATCAATCAGGCATTAAAGAACAACGGGTTACACGTAGCACCATCAAAAGTGAGAGAAAGGAGCTTAGTCAGCCAGCCATTAAAGAACTACCTACTCCAGATGCTCAATTGTTTTCTCCAAAAGTTCCAAAAGTCAGACCTGATCCAGCTGTCAATACAGCTCCAGGGAGAATTACTTGCAGGGGAATCAAACATGGCGAAAATGCAGCGGTTAGTTTTTCAGAGGTTGGTAAAAAGAAGCAGGCAAGTCAGTCGGCTCATAAAAAACAACCTCTTGACGATGCTCTAATGGCTTCACCTGAAGTTGCAAAAGTTGGGTCCACTCCAGTTGTTAGCACGATAGGAGTTCCGTCTGAAGTTAAACAACCTCTTGATGAGGTTCAGATGTCTGCACCTGAAGTTGCAGAAGTTTGGCTCAATACAGGTGTTGAAAGCATTGAAGTTCAACCTGATATTAAGCAACCTCTTGATGATGTTAAGGTGTGTTCACCTGAAACTGCAGAAGTCTGGCCCAATCCAGATAGTGATGCCATAGGAGTTGAAACAGAAATTTGTGAAGAAGTAACAGATCAGATATTGGGTGATTTATCAGCTTCAGAATCTGTAAGTTTGACAAGCAAAGTTGTGGAGAAGAATATAGTATCTGAGTGTCGAACTTCCTTAGATATTAAAAGTATAGGTCTTGGGCCTGAAGAGAAGGCTTCTGGGGAAGTTATGGAAAGTGAAGATGCTCGTATTGAGGAAAGTGCAACACCATGTTTGACTGAAAATTTATTTAGTGGAAAGCAGGAAAACCCTCTCGAATTGCAAAGCGTTGAAGATGAAACACCGTTAAGGGAAAATATTTCTCATATTAAAATGACGTCCGTCTCATTTTCAGATGGATCTCATGTACAGAATCAGAATGAGGAGGTTCATGTGGAATCTGGAATATTTAGTGATGCTGTAAGTTTGGAGACATCAGTTGTGAAATCTGGGAGACCTGATGCCCAAAAGAAGGAGATGGACTTGATAGAATCAGGATCTACCTCAAAGGGCCCACAAACTGATGTGATGATTGAGGAGCCGCCGGTATCTGTTGGCAATGTAGTTGTATTGGAGGAGAGTGTTGATATCTCTTCTCTTAGAGTTGCCACCAAGGGATACAATGGTGATGCTGACAATAACTGTGATTCCATTTCTTATGATGCTGGCTCTTCTGCTGTTTGTCATTCGCCAATTGAACAGTCAGATGTCAAGAGTAAGCATGTGCTGTCTGCTGGTGTGCTGGGCTCGGTTCAGATTAATGCTGTAGATGAACACGATGTTGCTAATGATGGTAAAAAATATGACCAAGATAAGTGCACTAGTGCTCAAAAGTCTCTGCTGTCTGAGCCTAATTCTGAGGATAGAGGTGTTGCAGATGGAGTTGATGTTCAGGAGAATCCTATCTCTGGAAATGATATTTCTGGTGATTGTGGTAATGCTATTGCGGACCAGAAATCCAATCTGGATATGTTTGGCACTCCCTTAATGGGCAAGGGTGATCTTGCAGGTGACAGTGCTAATGTGCCCAAAGAGCCTGAAACTGGTTCAGAACCATTAAATGTTAATAAGACTTGTGAGACTCCTGTTTCAGCTAATGATATAGACATTGAATGTGCTATAGAAAATAATAGTGATGCGCAGTATGGAGAATTCGGACATGATCAATTTAAAAGCAATGATAATCCTGCTATAAATAAAGATGTTGGAGTAGCTGACTCAGTGCCAGCCCAGAACAAATGTATGCCTGTGGGGGCTGAAGGTTTAGTTAGTTCTCGTGACCAAGAGTCGGAACAAATTTTGAATGTTGCTGTTGATGATGTTCCATGTGATACGGTTGGACTACCTGATTCAGTAACGAGCAAAAACACTCCAAACACTCCTGCTACCAGTGGGCTTGATGATATGGTTGCAATAGCTAATGTTCCAGAGGTGTTGGTACCAGACATCAATAAGGATGTTGAATCCGGACATGATCAATTAAAAAGCTATGATAGTTCTGCTATAAATGAAGAAGATGGTGGAGTTGATGACTCAGATGCAGCTCGGAATGAATGTATGCCTGTGGGGGCTGAAAGTTTAGTCAGTTCTAGTGACCAAGAACCAGAACAAATTTTGGATGTTGCTGTTGATGATGTTCCATGTGATACGGTTGGACAACCTGATTCAGTAACAAGCAAGAACACACCAAAAACTCCTGCTACTAGTGGGCTTGATGATATGGTTGCAGGAGCTGATGTTCCAGAGGAGTTGGTACTAGACATCAATAAGGATGTCGTCTCTAGTATATTGGGTGATATATGTATGTGTTAATTTGCATATCGTTCATAATAGCTCTATCTTAAAAAGAGTTCAACTGAATGTATGTTTTTTTAATTCATTATTTTGTAGATGATATGGATGTTGATGAGGACAATGAGCAGAAGTTGACTGAAGTTGGTGGTCCTCAGCCAAAGGAAAGTGGAGATCTTTTCCTTGATACATGTAGTGAAGAGACAAAAGAAGAGGCTGAGATGAGTAGAGGGGATGACCACACAATAGATAATCAAGAACAGGCAGCAGCATCTGATGACCTTGATTCCAATATTGGCAAATTTATGGAAGACGGTTCACATATTGGTGTAGATAACGTGGACTCTGAACTTGTGGGAAATATTAAAGCTCAGGAGAATCCGACCAGAGAAGAAGCCTCACCAATCTTATATACAAATGAATGTAAGGATCTTTAAATTTTAAAATTATAAAGAGGCTTTCTAACTGATGGAGCGGTCTCTGTATTTATTTTGCTATCTGAGATATTCTGTTTTTATTCCCAGCTACTGTTGATGGCATAGTTTCAAGTCAACTTATGGGAGATATTAGTGCTCATGATAGTCTGGTAACAAAAAAAGGTTTGTCAATTATAAAGTACAAGAATGTGAGACGATTCCACATATTTAATGATTTTTTCAACCTTTAGTTTTAATATTATTGTTGATTATTATTTTATTAATACTTTTTGTTGTCAACAGCTCCTGTTGATGATACTGATTCTGATCTACCGACTATCAAGGAAGATGATAGAAATAAGCAAGGTAGTTTTGTACCTCCCATCTTTGTTTATGATGCATTCAAGATGCTTGAATTATATCTAAGCTATAAGGTGAAATTTTTTTCAGAAGGAACTCGAAATGCAGATACTTCAGTGGATTGGGGGGATTATGATTTTGGAATGGGTGAATTTGAAGAACCAGTTTCAGCAAACAGAAGTGCTGCTGTGGTTGGTAAAGGCGAAAAAGGTTAATACAATAAGATTAATATTTAAGCATTATTTTGCTTACCCAGGGTACACAGTCTTTCATAATTGTTATATGTTTGGTTATCAACAGATGATCAGGATTCAGATCTCCAAACTTCTAATAGGACAACTACTTCCATAGAAGAAAGTTATGGTCTTGCTGCTGGATTGGCCAATTCAGTAAGGAATATGGGGAAGGATTCTAGAAATGTGGCTGATGGGAAATCCAAACAGGGTGTAGATATGCTGAACGGAAGTGCAAGTGCAGTTGATATGACCGAGGAAGTTTTCAACTGGTCTGGTTAGTTCAACATCTCTGCTCTGCCACCCAAGATATGACTGGGTGGGTTGGGTTATGGGTCAAAATATATTCGAGTTGAGACGGGTCGAAACAAGCCATGTTGGTTGACCTGGAAACAAGTTTGTCCAAAATTTTTATTTAATATCCAGAAGAAGCAACTTACGCAATTTCTTTAATAGAATATGCAGAGTTAACCCTGTTTCTATCAGCCTGAAATGTGGAAATTATCCAACCATTCCTCTTCTTTGCTCTCTTCCTGGCTTTTACATGAACCTTGCAAAAAAGTAACATTAACTGTTGCTCTATGTCATTAATTAAAAATCATAGAACTTCAGGCTATGATTTGCACTTAAAAGCATGTTGGGTTAGCTCAGCGTAAGATCTGATCTGTTCCCCGGTTATGATTTATTAATAAGTCAAAATCTGAGATATCAAATAGACTCAGGTACTTGTGCCAAAATGCATATCCCTGGTTTGTTCAAATGTAACCCTGTAACCCAGTATAATGTGTTAACGCGTATCTCTGGTTTGCACAAGTGTAACTCCATTATAATGCATTCGCTAGGTTTGTGTAAGTGTTGTTTTTTTGCAAGTGCAGATTCGACTATGAGATCATTCTTTGCAACACCAGCTGCTACTCGATTCAGTAATGTAAAAGATGGTCACGAGAATGCACATTATGCCAACCAAGATACTTGTATGTTAAATTTAAATAATCTCTAAATTGGCTAAAACGATTGTGTCTAGTGATTTGGATATCATGTCAAAATTGGTTCAGGTCTAAACAGGTAGTTATTAATATATGTTGTACCAAATGCAGACTCTTCTCTGAAATCTTTTACAACATCAGCCACTTCTAGAATGAGTCATGAAAATGACAGCAAGACTGACACAGTTGGGGCGGCCAATCTCACATTTCCATATAGTAGGTGTAGTGAAGATATGGGGTCGAGCAGAGCTGCCGCACATGAGTATAATCATCAGTGGGAGAATGACCATCCAAAAGCTTTTGGTAGTGATATCTTCACCCATTGTATATTTGATTTGACATTCCGTTTGATTCATTCAATTTTACCATGTTTTTTGAAGTTTTTTGTTTGACCTGTTAAAGAGATAATATTTTGACAAATGTTGTTCTCTTCGATTGTTTTTAGGTGAAAGCGAAACCCAAGTGAATGCGGTGCGAGGTTCAGAAAATGAGATGTATGGAGTTTCAAGTTTTGAAGATGATCCTCTTAAATTATTTGGAGATGAAGAAGTCAGAGGTTCAATTGACAGGTCCGGGAGGAACACACATGCTGTGTTTAAAGTTGACCAAGTTGATGAAACCAAACAATATGAATCTTTAAGTGAAGCAGCTGACGGATCAAGTCACCATGATCCATCTGGTTTGAAGGACAACTCGATCCACAGTCACAAGTTTGAAAAGAAAGACAAAATGTAATGAATCGTCCAGAAACTGATGACGATATAGCCTTTGATGCAGGTAAATGAACAACTTTTCTCGTCTTACAATTGCGTGTATACGGTAGGGGTGAGAATCAGTCGATTTGGTCATAGCCAAAGCATGACCATCATCAAACTTAACCTATAAGGTCGGTTTCAGTTGCAAAGGTTTGGATTCTTATAAAAGAATTTAACAACTTTTCTTGGAAGTATTATGTATTATTTATAAAATTAAAGGTCAATTTATAATATAATGGCAAGTAATATTGGTTATTTATACAATAAAATCATAACCAAAGCTTAAACTTTATTTTATTTCTCAGTTATCCGGTTTCCCTGTCCAACCTATTTTAATGAAACTATAATCTTTCTAGTTGGAGATGATAAATGAGACGGGTTGGATAACATGTCAAAATAGTGTCAATATGAGAACAAATGATATTTTTGGGTTGGGTTGAACCATATT
>BJCM01087484.1:0-11858 GCA_018326385.1 Flaveria bidentis
TGTAAGTATTCTTTTATTTATTTAAATTATTTAATTTTATATTTATTTAAAATTCTAACCATAACCCCCTTTTAAAAGACTTATAACTCACCATTAACACCATTCATAACCTACTCCTAACCTCAACTATAAAAGCAAGCCTTAGGCCTCACTTTTCATTTGTTTATTCTCAAAAAATCTCAATCTCATATCTTTCTTTCATCCATTGGTTATAATCAATTTGAAGAATTTTATTTTTCAAGAAATTTCAAGAATTCTTAATACTAAGGTAATATTTTATTATTTTTATATTATATATTTCAATCATCCTAACATCCAATTGTTCTCATTACATTAAGTTTTTACTTTTATTCTTTCTTCTACTAAATCTATTTTAATTTTAATCATTATCATTTGATCATTAACCTTCTAATGTTCACTAACCTTATAATAATCACTAACATTCTTAAATCAAGCTAACAACACACTAATGTAAACAAAGAATCCCGTTTGCATATGGACGGCTATGCCGCCGCATTCGGTTATTCCATAAGATTATTTTCCTAAGTGATGGCTATGCCAAAGTCTTGTAATATTTTTATATAACACAAATGAAGTCTAATATACCATATGTCAATATAATAAATTTACATAAACCCGTTTCATGCTTTAACGATTTTAAAAGTGCACATAAGTGCCTTACTACAATTTTGGCAGAATATAATCTGACTTTAGCCGACCATACTTGATCATAACAAACTAAATTTTACTAAAATCAAACTCCAATATTAAGTTCATTGAATTTCTTTTCAATGACAGTTTATACGTTTTCAAACTCAATCTGACGACTCAACAATAGCATTCACAAGATAAGTGCGCATTTCAGCACCTTCTGTCTTATGCTGCTTGTTTGACCTATTTATGGATATTTTCATAAAAATGTTTCTGAACAAAAGTTGTCCGGGAGACTTTGAAATAGTCAAATGTAAATTTTTATAATTTTATGAAACCGTTTAATATTTTGAAAACTTGTTTAAACACATACCAAACATTATGTCTAGAATCTAAATTTGGTACAATAATCGTTCTTCAATCTACCTTTTGCTTATTGGCATTCCTAAGCATCCTAACTTATTGTAATGAATTTCGACCTTATGTTATTGTTTTTTTATCATTTAGGACATCACCTTTGACTTTTGACATCCAAGTTTTCTTATGTACCCTACAACCATCACTATTATTGTGAGTGTTCCAAGTGAGTTTTCTTGCCCCTTTTTATATTATTTCATACCATTTTAGGGTGGAACATGTTAAACTTATCAACTTACACTTGTAAACATTTTTATACTTGTAACGCACTTGCAATTCATACTTATACTTTGTCATGGTTATTTGTGTGATTGTAAGTTTTATATGAGATACATTATATGTTGACAATCATTAACTATTGCTAGCCTGGCGATGTTAGAGATCTATGGGCCTGACAAGCCTATTTGGTGCTAGCCAATGTATTACTGGCTTCTGATGACGTATGACTTGTTCATCATGGGAACCAACTACACTTAGCCAATCGTATAAACTTGTAAACTTGTAATCAGTTGATGTTTGATTGTAGCTATGTGTTCTATAAACTTGCATAATTCATAACCATTGACATGAATTGCTACTTGTAAATGTTTTTATATTTATATGTATGTTTAACCCATAGAAACTCACTAACTTTTAAAGTTGACCTTTTATTTTTAATATGTTTCAGGTTTGATACTTGAAAATCTCTTCGTGCTCATATAGGACTTGGACATAGTTTAATTGAAAATCTTATGTTGTTGTTTATATCTTATTTGTATTGTAATGATTTAATTGTCTTGTAATATTTAATAAAAATGATATTTAATATTATTTCAACTTATTAGTTCCATGTGCTATGAACAATCGTTTCACATCCGTCTGCCCCGATGATTCCGTCGTTGGTCGGGGTGGGACACAGGTGACGCCTCTGTCACGAAAAATCAAGAGATACATCCAAGGGCTGCCGACGAATATCCGTAGGAACCTGATCGTCGCCCGGCCAAGTACGTTTTGGTTGGCGGTTGATCTGGCAGGAAGATTGTATGATGAGTGGGTTGTGGTGGTGGCTGAAGTTAGCAAGAAAGGTGGTGGTGATTGAAATTGGAATCGAAAGCGGTTTGGATGTGGCAGGGCCGCTCCAAACAATAAAGGTTCACGGGTGGATGACCGACGTGTGGTCATATCCGGTACGGGGATACAAAGGTGTGGTAAGTGTGGAAAGGAGCACACCGGAGAGTGTAGGTGGGGACTGAAGGTGTGCTTCAAGTGTGGGAAGCCTAATTATATGGCGAGAGAGTGCAAGGTGGCGAGGTGTTTTAACTGTGGCGGGGAAGGCCACATGAGCAGGGATTGTAAGAAGCTGAGGGCTGAAAGTTCTAGGGCAGCGAAGAAGGTTGGAGGTGAAGGGCAGAGAGCGAGCGCCAGGGATTTCACGATGACACATGAGGAGGCTAGGACGGACCCCAATGTTATGTCAGGTATGTTTCTAGTAAATCAAACTCTAGCTTCTGTGTTATTTGATTCTGGTGGTAGTAAGATTTTTATTTCTACTACTTTCAGTACTAAATTGCTTGTTAGTAGTAGGAGTATAGATAAGTCCTTCAATGTAGAAACTGCCATATGTAAGTCTACTAGTATTTCTAAGATGATAGAAGGTTGTGACATAGAATTAGAAGGTCATAAGTTTCCTGTTAGACCATTCGTGATGACCTTGGGCGGGTTCGATGTAGTCCTAGGAATGGATTGGTTGGCGGACTATGAGGAGAAAATTTTGTGTCGCAAGAAGATGATTCGGTTGACAGGACTTGACGGGAGTTTGGTGACGGTCTATGGTGATCGAGTCATTATGATTCCGAAGGTGATTTCGATGGCAGTGGCAAGAAAGTGCATGCAGCGGGGATGTAGTGCCTACTTGTCCTAGACGCCAATATCACAACTGTCTGATGTACCGGTTGCGTGTGACTTTCCGGACATGTTTCCAGAAGACTTACCAGGACTGCCACCGGACTGTGAGGTCGAGTTCCAGATTGATTTAATACTGGGTGCCCAACTTGTTGCTAAGGCACCGTATCAGTTGGCTCCGACCGAGATGAAGGAATTTCTGGAGCAACTGCAGGAGTTGATTGATAAAGGGTTCATTAGACCAAGTATCTCTCCATGGGGTGCCCCGGTCCTATTTGTAAAGAAGAAGGATGGTAGTATGAGGATGTGTATTGACTAGCGCGAGCTGAATACACTAACGGTGAAAAATCAGTATCCACTACCGAGAATTGATGATCTTTTTTATCAGCTCTAAGGTGTCAGTTGGTTCTCAAGGATAGACCTTTGATCTGGTTACCATCAGTTGAAGGTGAAGAAGCAAGATATTCCTAAAACAACATTTTGAACGCGCTACAGACAATACGATTTCCTCGTTATTTCGTTTGGTTTAACCAACGCGCCAGCTGCTTTTATGGACTTGATGAATCGAGTGTGTCGGCCGATGTTGGATAAATTAGTGATTGTGTTTATTGATGATATCCTGATTTATTTGAAGGGCGAGGAGAAGCATGCCTGTCAGATTCGAGAGGTGTTGGAAATGTTGAGATAGGAGAAATTGTATGCTAAATTCTCCAAGTACGGGTTCTAGTTACGTGAAGTTCAGTTTTTGGGTCACATGGTGAATCCCGAGGGGATTTTGGTGGACCCGATGAAGGTGGAAGCGGTGATGCAATGGAAGTCTCCAAAGACGTCGTACGAGATTCGTAGTTTCTTGGGTTTGGCGTGCTATTATAGGAGATTCATTCAAGACTTCTCCAAGATAGCTTCTCTGTTGACTAAGCTGACCCGTAAAGTTGTGAAGTTTATATGGGGTCAAGAGCAAGAGAAGGCTTTTGAGGAGTTAAAGGCAAGGTTGACTCTCCAATCTTATCATTACCCGAAGGAAGCAAAGATTTGGTGGTTTATTTAGATGCTTCATACTTGGGTTTAGGTTGCGTGTTGATGCAGCGAGGAAAGGTTATAGCTTATGCATCTCGATAATTGAAAGTTCATGAGGTCAACTATCCTACTCATGACTTGGAGTTAGCAGTTGTGGTCTTTGCGCTTAAGATCTAGAGGCACTACTTGTATGGGACGAAGTGCACCATATTCACTGACCACAAAAGCTTGAAGTATTTCTTCAAGTAGAAGGATTTAAACAAAAGGCAAAGGAGATGGTTGGAGCTTATAAGCGAGATCCGTTACCATCCGGGCAAGGCTAATGTGGTGGCAGATGCCCTTAGCCGAAAAGAGAGACCCAAGCCAATTCGGGTGAAAGCCTATCAATTGATTATGACTTTTGACGTAATGATTCACGTCAAGGAGTTTCAAGATGAGGCATTGAAGGAAGATCATCTTAACTTTGAGAGGGTGAGAGGTCTAGTCGCAGAGTTAGGTGAAAACACACATGGTGTTAGAATCCGATCAGACGGATGTGGATCCCTCACTATGGGGATCTACATGGGAAGATCGTGGAAAAAGCTCATAAGACTTGATACTCCATTCATCCTGGTGCTACAAAGATGTATGAAGATATGAAGAAAGATTATTGGTGACCGCGTGATGTAGCAGAGTATGTAAGTAAGTGCCTTACTTGCTTGCAAGTGAAGGCTAATCATCAGAAGCCATACGCGAAGATCCAACTGTTAGATATACCAGAGTCGAAGTGGGAACATATCACCATGGACTTTATAATGAAGCTACTGTGTACCGCGAAGGGGTATGATGCTATATGGGTGATAGTAGACTGTCTGATGAAGAGTGCTCACTTCCTATCGATCCACGAGACATATTCATTTGAGAGGTTGGCAGATCTGTTTATCAAAGAGATTGTAACTCGTCATGGTGTGCTGGTGTCTGATGGTGACACATGGTTTACATCTAAGTTTTGGAAGAAATTCCATGATGCGATGAGGACGAGGTCACATATTAGCACGGCTTATCATCCTCAGACGGATGGTCATTCGGAAAGGATGATCCAGACGCTTGAAGATATGCTTCGAGCATGCGTCATTGACTTTGGAGGAAGTTGGGATGACCACTTACCGTTAGTTGAGTTCTCATACAATAACAGTTACCATGCCAACATTGGTATGCCTCCTTGTGATATGTTATATGGTAGGAGATGTAGAACACTCGTTTATTAGGGTGATATCAGTCAGAAAGAGTTGGGGAGTATTGAGGTGATCATGGCTATGACTAAGAAGCTTGAAAAGATCAAAGCCTTCATGAAGGCAGCCAAGGATAGGCAAAAGTCGTATGGTGATAAGAGACGTAGACCGATTTAGTTTCAGGTGGGTGATAGAGTTATGCTAAAAGTCTCACCTTGGAAAGGTATCATTCGGTTCAGGAAGGGGGCAAGTTGAGCCTGAGATACATATGGCCTTTCCGAATCATTGCACAAGTAGGAGAGTTGAAGTATAAGTTGGAACTACTCGATGAGTTAAGTCGAATTCACCCGACATTCCATGTATCTCACCTGCGGAAGTGTTTGGCTGATGAGGATATGGTTGCACCACTGGAAGATATCGAGGTAGAGGAACGACTCAATTATGTGGAGAAACCAGTGGCGATCATTAATCATAAGGAAAAGAGGTTAAGGAATAAAGTGGTTCCCCTTGTGCGTGTACAGTGGAAACACAGGAAGGGATCTGAATCTACGTGGGAGACTGAAGAGGAGATGAGGCAACATTACCCATATTTGTTTGAGGAATAATATATATAAGGGGGTGGACTTGTAACACCCGGATATTTTTAATAGGCAAGAAAGAAAGAATAAAAGTGAAGAAAAAGAAAGAAACACAAGTTTACCCAAGTAGAGGGGCTAAAGGTGTCAAAAAGGACAAAAGTTTCAAAAGTTGGTGTAAAAGTGGGCATGGCCGCCCATGTTGCCTACACACATCATTTCTTTCACTTTTAGAGAGAGAAAGTGTAGAGAAGCTCTTGGATATTTGAAAAAGAGCAAGAGGAAGGCTGAATTCAGGTAAGACTCGTGATTTTAAGTGGTTCTTGGTCGGCCTATGCCTTTAATGTATGCTTATGTGTGTATGTTGTGCTCGGTTGTGTGTTTTGGTGGGTTTCTAGGTGTTTGAACTCATTTGCAAACGGGTTTGAAGAAGTCATACTCGAAGGTTGTCAAAGGTGAGTTCTAGAACCCCCTTTTTGTATGTTTTACATGTTTTTAGGGCTGGAAATGCATGTGATGATGTTTTTATTTAAATGGGTTTTACACCCGTATGTATGTGTATGTGAGTATGCGGGTGGGTAATGATTTTGGGTGTTATAATGACGTTATATTCATGTTTTAGTGCTTAGGATGTTAGAACTAAGCTTAGATCATGTTAGATTGATGATTGGGACTGAATTATGATGATTTTAGTGTATGTTAGTTGCCCATGCGCCTGGATTGGTCCATGTGCCTAACGGTCATAACTACCTAAGTGTGATCCCATGCTCCTAAAGTTCATGCGTCCAAATAGTAGCCATGCACCTGGAAAAGGCTGAATTTGGCTAAGTGTCCCAAACGCCTAGAATTCCCATGCGCCTAGGCACTCATGCGTCTACATAGTGCCTATGCGACTAGAATTTGCCTAGAATGACTAAGTGTTGGGCCATGCGCCCCAATAGTGCCCATGCGCCTAAGTGTTCCCCATGCTCTTGAAAGGTCATGCGCCACATACTGCTAATGCGCCTATGCCTTAGAAAATATTTTGAAATTTTTGGGAAAAATGTAAAGAGTAGGCTTTGACTTGAGTAGGCTTTGCTTACGTACGTTTATGTTTATGAAGGAAATTGAAAGTATTATGTAATGTAAAGTGGAAGATAATGAAAAGAGGAATGTAATGAAAGAATGCATGCATTAATGAATGAATGAAAGTAAGAAAGTCTTGCAAGCAATGTATGGAGGTTCACACCCAATAAAGGATGTTAGCTCAACTGTGTGTGGGTTAGCTGCCCCGGAAGGATGCACACTAGGGTCTAATCTTTGTGATTGATCATATGTATGGGACACTTGCTGCTTGCCGTAGGTACTAGAGTCAGCTTCGTGCATAATATTCTAGGTCTATGATAGACCTCAGGCCCAATAACCAACTTCGTGCACAATGTTCGGGGTATAGCACATGGCATTCGTCTGAAATGGAAGATGAATGATAGTGATGAGTGTACTTGCCCTAGGTATTGGAATCAACTTCGTGCATAATTTTCAAGGTCTATGATAGACCTCAAGCCCAGTAAACAGCTTCGTGCACAATGTTTGGTGTATAGTACATGTCATCGAAAGTTAACGAATGTGCGAAAGATAAGTAAGGAAGATTATGAATGAAATTTATGATAACGATAGCGTACGATGATGAATGAACGAAAGTTAATGAACGAATGATGATCAAGATAATAATGTTGTTATCAATGTGTATGTATGATGTATGTTCACATACGAAAGTAAATAAAGGTTTGAAGCGAAAGTAAAGTATATTTTATTTTATGAAACTAGAACTCACTCAACAACGCTGACTTTTATGTGTTTCCAGTTGGCAGGTAACTAATTGTTGAGGATGGCATGGGCGGCTACTTGGCTTATTTTAGGATGGCATCTATTTTGTATAACGATAATGTTTTTGTGATGTAATGCAACAAGTTATAATTTGTAATTTGTCAATGATGTATTATTTTGCAAAAGCAATTATAATGATATGAAATGGTTTTAAATTATTCTGCTGTAATGTTTTAGTAATGGTAAATATAAAGTATATGTTTTTATGTGAAATGATCGACCAGCTGTGAGCGTCCTGAGAATGGAGCCTTACTATTTATAATAGATGAATTGTATGCAACACGTATGATATTATTGGTAGATGAACTCCTTTACAACCCATAAAGATCTTGAATGAGTGATGGGAAATGTTGCAGCTGGTAAAGATCTTGAATGGCTGATGGGTAATGTTGCGGATTTTGTCAGGAATACAGGCCATGAAAGCCTTTGCAAGCCGTATCTTGAGCGTTCGGTTAACCCTTTGGGCGTATCTATAACACAACCCTTATTTTTTCTCTCTTCTTTTTAATTAAATGATACTTTTTATACATTTATCATTATATTCTCTTTCTTCTTCACTTGTAACCACTTTAAAATATTAAAATATTATAGGGGTTGAATAGTGTTTTCCTATATATGAAAATGAATGGTAACATTTTTTCTTTCATTCACTTACAACTATTCTTTATAATCCAGGAAATATACCCACAATAATATAAAAACATACTATGAATGTTGCAAGTAGTTCGCAATAGTGTTAAAAAGGACAATTTGAATTGTAATCAAATCATACAAGTGACAAATAATATAAAATATTAGGAGCCTTCTAAAAAATAGCTCACATAAAACCTAAAAACCAATGTCAAGATTGATGTTATATCTTAGTGAGTGTGAGTAAATAATAACTAGTTTTATACCCGTCCGGCGGTCGGGTATTGTTACACAATATGACATCATACACAAAGTTTTTTTTAACAAAGTCTTCCATGAATTGATAGTCGAACAACAAAAACAAAACAACCATAACCAGAACCACAAGAAGTCACGATTAAATAAAAAAACATACCAATGTAGTTATGTGGATTTAACAAAAAAGATGCATAATAGTCATGTAAGATGGTTACATAGCAACATGTCTCAAATGTTTTTTAAAAATAATAGTCCTATTTTCATAGTAAATCGTTCTGGCTTCTTAATAGCCCGCTTAGGCCTTGTATTTCAATGCAGTGGCCATGAGGTGTCCTCGACGCATGCCGAGCTAGAAACTAAGCTTTATCACACGTCATGTCACGTGTAGTTATAACCGAATCCTCATCTTGTTCATGACCAACAATTTTCTGAAGACATGACGACACTTCTGATCATAAATACACAACGAATTATAATATCAAAGACAAATTTTAAGAAAAATCTACCGATAATGTCTTGGTTATATCGATGACAACCAATGTCAAGAATTATGTTATGTCTTAGTGAGCGTGAGTACAAAAATAATGTCACGTGGGTGCCACATATACGATGGTTGAAGTCAAACTCACTAAATATATACGATGGTTGAAGTCAAACTCACTAAATATGTGTAATAACATTTTTGTGTGAGTGTATAAAAAATATTAACAAAAATGATGGTAATGTATAATATTATGGTTGGTAGATTAAAAATAATAATAATAATAAATTCACAATTATTCGTGCCCACGCTTGTGAGCCCTATCATGGTCGCGCCCCCGTGACTCTCATCACATTCTAGGGGGTGATTTTCTAGCTCATGAGTCGTTCTCACTTCTTCATCCTTAATGAAAAGTAAACGACTTTGGCAATTAATTTTCACACGCAAACTATCTCTTTCAGATTTGTGGTTTTTATTATTTCGTAATTCTATCTTAATAGTTTTACACACTTTGTTTTGTATTTATAACCTTTAGAACATAATAGTATAAAAACTATGCATATATTGTTGTATGTGTTTATTGCTATTTATGCTCGATGTAATTCAAACTAACCCATGTCAAATATAATTATACTACTTTTTCTTCATAGAATTTCTTTTTAGTTTCGAATATATTGTTGTTATATGATTATTACTACTTAAACTTCAATATAAATTTTGTTTAAAATTGAGCTCTTGCAACGTCACAACTAAAACACATGGGTAGTAATGCTTAAAAATTCATTGAACATCATTCGTGTTCAAACATGATTCCTAGTAGTTAAAATTACTCCCAATAAGAAAAATATCACAAAATAATAATCAAGTTTCAAAAGTATTTAAATTAGATCACTCATATATATTTTCTTATTAGATCACAAAACCATTAAATCGAGTTATTATTAAAATATTTTGTGTCAAGAAGGAAATAAAGTATAAGATGTGGGAATCAAAATTTCCAATTTAGGTAATTATGTTATAAAATTAAAAGAACATGTTTATTATATTAGATTAAAAATTTACATAAATTAACATCATCACTTCACATCAACATTAAAAAAGAAAAATATTTTCCGATTAAAACAAAAAGGAAAACATACTTAAAACATGTTAAGACCTATAATTTAAATAAAACATGAAAAATAAGTAACTTAATTAGAACAATTTTAAAACTTAGTTACTAATTCAGTAAAACTACCGCTTTGAAAATAAGGTATAGAAAAATAATGATTTTGTCCGGATATAATATCACTGCATGATATTTATGGATCCTAATATTTAGACACCTAGCATTATTAATCGACACCCCCGCTACACCTTGTATAGCTCTATACATGGTGTATAGGGTCGATGACATTGAAAACGATGAAAAGTCATAGGGGTAGCACTATACGACCCCTTAACTCTATTTGCAATTAAGATGATTTCACAGTTGTTTTTTGATCGATTTGATTGCTTTTTTCTAAAAATGAACGATCGTGTCAGTGTTGGCGGTGGGAATGACGACGACACAACAAGGGTTTTGAGAAACCCGAATGTGGGGCTTCACTTATTTTTATTTGACTAGGTTGCATAATCGATTCTATTGTTTCATTTTGGGTATGCAATGTTAGATTTAAATTTGATTTATGAAATGTCTAATAAGTTGCCAAATTACTTCAAAAGGTAATCCATCCTTAGTCAAAGATCCTCAATTCGATCCCACTTATGGTGGGCAATGTGAAAGCTCTTATGTTAGCCTTTATAACTCTCCACACTTACCCCCTAATAATCCAACCAACATTAACAAATTTGTGAGGGTAAGGGATGTGAACTTTGGCATAGAAGAAAATATGTTACTCGTCAACGCGTGGTTAAATTGTAGCCTTGATGCCATTTTAGGGATTGTTCAAAAACATGGGAAATTTTTTTTGCTTACTTTCATCAACGTAAAGAAACAACAATAGAGCGCACAATAAAGTCGTTAATACACCGATGGTCATGTATTCAGAAGGCCACAAATAAATTTTGTGCAAAGCTAGCTCAAGTCAAAGGTTTAAATCAAAATGGTATAACTGAGCAAGATAAGGTAGAAATTCCACTCTATTGTTTCCGGTGTATGTAATTTTTTCTGTCATATTACCAACATATTTTATTCATTTAAATGCAAGTTTGTGAAGGAAAGATTATGTACCAATTATTAGAAAAGTGGGACTTCCAGTTTGAGCACTATTGGCATCTATTAAATGACAAACCTAAGTGGATTTCACGTCATGATGTAATGTAAAGAAAGACAACACTCTCATTTCCAACCTTGTAGACACATGTGTCCCTAGTTTCTGAACTCAATATAATATGTCTTTAGTGTCTTACACATATATAATAGTTGGGTACTTAATGATGTTTGGTTGTGCTTATAATGTTTAATATTTTATTAATGAGTTGTTTAACGCATATTGACTTAATTATATAGGTTTGTGGTTGTTTGAATTAGTATGAATAATGTTATGATATTGAATACATTCAAACTTAATAATATGAAGTTATCATGCGAATGGCCCATGCTAATGGACCATATGCATGAACAACTTCATGCGAATGACTCAGTCGCACGACTGAACCAGGAGACTGGATCAGTCATATGATTGTAACATAAGATTGGCTCAATCGCACGACTAAACACTCAGTCGTGCGAATGGATCAACCGCATGGCTCAATCAATCGCCCGAATGAGCAACCCTAACCTATAAATACCACCTAATTCGTGGAAAAACGTAAGCATTCAACACACTTCGACTCCAGACGTACCCTAGCCATCCAAAGACCTCTAAGATCATACTCCAAGTTCATAGA